>WAAE01004544.1:0-40536 GCA_013400495.1 Nicator chloris
ATTATTATTATTATTAATTATCTCTGATGCTTTACTACACGACAATGCTGATAGACATTTATAAAAATATGACTAGAATGTAAGCTAAAAGACCCCAACTATAATAATATGATAAGAAATAGAATGTTTCACACAAGGAAAAAAAGCCAGGGTATTGAAAGCAATAGGGTACCTGCATCAGGGAGATCAGAATTCTGTGTTCTGTTGGAGAGCACACATGACAGTTACGTCAAAATCAAAAGAACAGATGGGTGAATATTTATTGGTTTTCAAATTAAAATGTTTTTCAACCATTTTTTGAAGAGAACTGAAATTGAGAATGACTTCCCTAATTGCTTGGATATGGATTTCAGGTGCCCTGTAGGGAATAGAGTACTTTTGAAGATTGATGTAATTACACATATAGATACATTTATTCAACATTTGAGTAGCCTAGAATGATTCCAACAGAACTTGGAACACTGAAGCATTTTCTCTCCCTTTACTACTACAGATAAACTTCCCTGTGCAGTTCACACAGTGTTCACAGTGTTTTCCATTTCCTTTCAGCTTATTAGACAAGTCAAATGACAGTTTCCATCAGAAAGAGTAGCCCTTGGCCTCCGCTTGTATGCATGCAAACAACTTGGTGATATTGGCATTCACTCACAAACAGAGAAAAACATTTTAAAATTAACTGAGATTTAAATATATCTGAGATGACTTAAGCTATAAATTCCCTGTTCTGTGGAGAATAGGACTAATAAATTTGTTGTTAAAATGAGTCTTAATCCTGACAACATAGATGCAGATATAGCATTTTTGTGGCACCAGAAAACGAATTTGTTTCTATATACCTTTAATAAAGGTAGCGTACAGAAGATTTTCAGGAGTAATCTGGAGTATATACATAAATCGCTAAATAAATATTAAATTCCTTTTTTTAAAAAAAATATCTTTTAATCTGCCTATCTATAACTTATTTCAATTAAAGGTCAAATATAAAGGTCATAGACTAAATATAGGCAGTTCAAATGTTATAAATAGCATAGATGAAATGAGGAAGATCACTCTTTTAATCTGAAGATTAGCATGAGCTGTGATTTAATCACTGAGAATTCCTCTCATTTCCAGTCAATGTTTTGCATTTCCTTTATTTAAGTATGTTGTGATTTCTGAAAGTGATACTGTCTGATTAGATGATAATTTGTAGGTGGGAAACTTTTGGGAAGTTTCTTTCTGTCTTCAGAGATAAAATGTTCAAATTGGACAAATTTATATGCACCAGTATTTATCAGTGTTTGTATGCATTGTTCGTTCTGAATGGGTTTTGACTTTTAAAACAATTTTGTGGTTTTTCACTGTTAAAGCAATAATAATTGCTGTAAAGTAAGACAAGCTAAAGAAGGAAGTCATACCTCAAATAAGGAGACATAATCTCAGCAAATAAGGACATGATTTAAAGAACTGCACAATGAACTTTGCTGGTTATGAGCAATGTTCATCTTCTGCTGAAGCCACTGCTGTTGAGTATTGCTGTAAGTTAGACATTGGACCTACAGTAAAGGCAAATGTGGGAAATGATCTGCTCCTCAGGCAGATTTTGCCAGAGCACACTCTAGTCTTGCACTTCTGTTCTGAGAATGATGGGTGTCTCTGGCCAGGTGGCCAACTTTGGCAGGATAATAAATAGATGTTCTTACTTCTCTGTCCCAGAGGAAGTGTGGAGGAGGGAAAATGTCTTCCTTCCAGAGGCTGTTTGCCTTTGCCATAGTGATAGAAAAAGCTGATGAATAAATCAGCCAGAAAAAAAACAAAAACCAAAACAAAAAAACAGAAGGGTCAGAAAATTTATGGCAAAGGAAAAAACAGTGAGACTATTGTATATGTCAGGACTCTGGTTGCCATTTCATAAACAACCTTCTTCCTATTTTTGTATCATTTACTTGAACATCCTGTTTCTTTCTTTATCCCGTGTGTGACTTTGGGATTTTGAAAAGGGCTGAAGCCTTTGAAAGGTTTCATCTATTGTGTATTGGGAGAGGATGGAGGCTTCTCTGCTAAAATTGAGAAGTGTTTAAAGAGAGATAATAGATGCTACTATAATAATAGATGCCAACTTTCTCCCAAGAGGACAATGGAAAGAAACACCACAGAAAGAAAAGTGATTTTGATTATATACATTAGAGATTTAGTATTTCATATATTTCATTTGAAACATCTTTGCATTTTGAGATCAGTTTTGACATGATTTTCAAGCTGTTTTGCAAAGCCAGCTTCCACTCTTCAAGTAAAGATATATGTTCTTGTGATAAAATTTGCAAATTTTTGTGCTGTGGCAAAGAGAGCCTTCTGAACTACATCCATGCTTCGTGCTTGAGCCCTGGGCTGAGTGGCCCAGCATAACAGGAGCTCTATAAATTAGCATGTTCCTCCTTACTTCAGTTACACCAATGCTTGTTGCAAAGAAGCAAGCAAAGTAGCTCCTCAGCCTTTCAGTCTTCAGTAAAGCAGCAGTGCTGGTTTTAGAGTGGCAGAACAGAGCAGGTGATTCTAGTTGTAACTGAAATAATGCTATTTAATACTATTAATTTCTATTTTTCTATGCTGTTTAGGATAAATTTTAAGAGACTGCTAGCTTTAGAAATATGTCAGTAAACTTGTATTTCCAAAACTCTTAGATATTTCTCAAATTTCATTTGCTCATTGGATTGTTCTTGTATTGAAGTATGCTCTCCAAAAGACAGACTCAGTGCAGAGACCATTTCTCTCTGAGTCCCTGTGTAAGGAACCGTGTCACTTGTGCTTCCACCGTTCTCAAGGTTGTATGCTTTAATCTGCTTTTGGCCTGTGTCAGGGATGGGATTCTGGCTTGAAAAAATTCTGACTGATCCAGTGTAGGTATATTCTGTCCATCTCTGTCTCCTTGTAACGACTACCCTTAAGAGCACATCCAAACAGGATTCAGTTCCACAAGGCTGGAAATGGAGGAACAGGGTGAGATCTCAGGTACTGGCCAGCTTCTGGCCTGCTTTCCGTGATTCTTACCAAGGTTTAGAAGAATTTTGAATTAACTAGAAAACCTTCTTTCTCTTGCAAAAGCAGACCTTTCTGTCAAATTCTTTGGTATACAGTTGTGTTTCTTTCAATAAATGCTGGAAAAGATAATAAGCAAATAGTTCTAAATGTAAGGGAGAAACAGCAGCAGCTCTTACAAAAAAGTTTCCTTTTGGTGAAAGCAGTTAGAAAGTGTGACCTCCAACGTAAAACATGTAATGTGTTTTGTAATATGTGAAAATAGTAATAAGAGAATAGGAATATCCTCTATAATACTTTTTATCTTAACTGTATGTGCTAGCACCATTTGTCCTTTCATTTGAGCTACTTCATAAGAAAAAAGTTTTCCTGAAATACATGAGATATTGTAGCAAGACTATTTAATAATGTTTTCAGAATCTTCCTTAATACCTACTTCCCGTTTTCCTTTTTTTCCGGTTTTTGTTCTTTTATCTATTTGCATTATTTATTTTTTTTTTTGTGGAGCAATGGTAAGTGATTCCTGTTTTTTCAAGAAAGATTTTAAGTTTTAGCATTGGAAGAACTTACGATATTTAAAAGAAATTGTTTTAACATTCTTTCAAATAATCTCTCAATATGTGGACTCTGGAAATTTTACAAAGAATTTTGTGGCAGAGCCTGACATTCATGCATACCTTGAGTAGTAAGTTTCTCAGAGAGGAACCTGTGAAATTTATATCTGTGCAAAGCACTGATACATTGGCAGGAATGACAGATTTCATTTCTCTTTAACAGCAAGATTTTAAAGCTGCCTTGGGCTCCTGGGTAGTTCCTGCATATTCATATGGGAAGCATCAAGCTGCTCTCACTGTTACTGAACACTTCTGTGTGTTGTAAACCCAGACGTGACAAACCAGGCTACGCTTGCTTTCCCTGCAGGCTCTTGACATTCCATGAGCTCCAGAGAGCTCTCTGAATAATGCAGAGTTCTCGCTTTTGAGACACAGCCAGCAATTATAGCCAAGGTGAAACTGAAGTTCCAATCACATATCAAGTTAGGCTTGCACTGTGTTTAACCCTCAGTGACTTTTGAGTTACTTTGAAATTGTTGCAACTGATGTCACACACACACATGAGATTACCAAGAAGTCACAGACGACTTCTTACTTGGTTTTATGTCCTATTTCTTCTAATTAGATCCTGACAGGATTTCCAGTTATTCACAATGGTTTGCTTTACAGCTATGTGCCAGAAAAGTGCTATTCACACTCAAGTCCCATAGGTAACTGTGTTTGCCAGTCAAAATACTAACGTGGTTGTCTGAGTTTTTGCTTTAATTTTCTGCCTAAAACAGCCTTGGAAGGATAAACTGAATCTTAAATGGCACATTTTAGAAATCCTTATGAAAACGGCTTAGTGCCATAATATAAAATGCATTCATTGAAACATTAGATTTTATTACGAAAAGTAACAAAAGAAAAGATCAAGGTAGTTCACAGGTGATTCACAAAACCAAAACTAACTTCACAAGGAGTGATGTGCAGGATTGTCATCTCTTCATTTATTCATCTTTATAACAATCTGCAGTTTTAGTCTAAGTCAGTGACATTTATCAACTGTACAATCATTTCAAAAACTTAGAAAGCAGTTGTTTCTTTTATTAAAAAAGGAATATGGTGAGCTAGTGGGAACCAGTAAATAGTGCAGATTAATTTAGTAGTTGCTTCCCTACTGGGTAGTTATGGAGTTTTGAACATATTCACTGCTTACTTTTCAATCTTGTGATAAATTTCTCCTCATCCTTGTAATCATTCTGCACTATAGACTTGACCTGAAAATTTGTCCTCCATTATGTTAAATGTGCAAATCTTGTAGTAATCTTTAAATATAATTTTTATTTATTCATTTTCCAATTAATGAATTAGAAAAATAAATTTAAAATAAATATTCCCATTAATAAATACAATATGCAGGATAAAGGAAACCATTTTTCTTAAATTGTCTAAGACCCTAAATTGTTGATAGACTATATTTGCTATGTAACAGCACATTTTGTGAAACCATGAGCTACAGCAGGATCCATACGCTGACCTTAGAGATAGAAAGAAAATCTCTTCATGCCACAAAAATTCAATAGTCGTGGCACAAGACACCTGAGAGTGCAAGAAAAGCAAAGTCAGCAGCTGGATCTTGGTGCCATAGCAGATGAATCAGTATAATAAAATGTAATAATAAATCACTTGTAAACTGGTGGGTTTATATCAAACACTTTAAATCAATAATATAGAATTCCCAGAGTGTATTTCTTTTTAGTGTGAGATGTTTGTATTACACTCATTCAAATAATCTAGGAAACTTGGTATAAGATGATTTGCATAAAATCTTAATGAATTCACCCTCATACATCTCGGGACATTCCTGTGCCTGGATCCTGATGGTCTTGCAGATCCAACTCTCCATGCTACTGACATCCTGAGTACTGAAAGACGCTACAGAGGTAAGATTAATCTCGATCTCATGAGCCTATGAGAACTTAACTGGTTGATCCTTGATCCACAAAAGGATTCAGCACTGCTTATTTATGTCTTCTTTACCTGTTGGAAACTGTGGGTTGCACAGAATTGTTCCCTTTCCCATTAGGATGTCCTAGCTTCCAAGTGAAAGGCCTGGCACTAGGTGCATGGTCACCTCAGTCAATAGTGATTTCATTCAGCTGCAAGTGAACAATGTAGATTTACCTGGAGCTGAGCTGTTGAAAGAGAGCTACCAATATCCATTCCTCATGGTGTAGAGCTAACTATAGTAAGAAATTAAGTAAAAATTTATCCAACCAAGAGGGTCATTAAACCATCTGTTACTTATGATTTGGTATTCACATACAATTCTTGGAAAATTTCAGGAGGGATCCTTGGCTAAGAAGTATCAGAATGTTGGAAGTCAGATATTTCTCATACTAATTCAACACAGACTTTTATCCTGCCTGAGAGCAATTTCAAACATGTGACACATTTCTCAAGTTGCCTCTCTTATCACTAGAGAGTAACATGGTCTGTGATAAAAGGTGACACAACTATGAAAGTCATTCTTGCTCAGTAGTCTATATCAGACTACAAGGGCTGGGACTTTGATGCCTAGCCAAGTATTTGTCTGGGAAGGGGATATAAATTCCAGTAACTCACATCTTTCTTACCCTTGCCTGTCGAGAAAAATTCAGCTGCTTCTGGTTTTATCACTTAGCCTCTCCTACTTTGGCATATTCCTTTCGTGGAAATGTTAACAAACAAAGCAGTTATGATGATACCTAACTGTCTAGAGGAAAAATAAGGAAAGAGAGAAATTCTCCAAGTAACAAAACACTGTTTTTTATTTAGGGTAGAGCACATTCAAGAGACAAGGGCAAGGTGTCAGATCTTAATCCAGAGTTGCAGCTGGTTTCAGGCATCACTTGATTTATCAGTATGTGTACACACACACACAAACATACATATTTTTCTACTGCAAAATGCTTCCTCTTGGATACTTGTCATTTTGGCTTGATGGAAGTAAAAATTGGTTCATTCCTGGTTTTTTCTATTTGGAAGTTCAGTTTCTTCAGGATTTCCAGTCCACTTCCAAAGAGGGGAAGGTGACAAAATCTAGGTAAAAGAAAGATTTCCTTTGTGTGTATCTTTAAAAAAATAAATAAACTGAGCAATCCCTGTAATTCTTACCTATATGGAAGATTTAAAATTTTGAGATCTTGAATCCTGCAAAGTTAAGTCATTTAATGTTTTTCTGACATCTGTGTAATATTTCTACCTGTTAGTGAGCCAGTCCACTGTGGGACAACAAAGATAACATTTCTATAACACAAAGCAGCAAAAATACACAGCCAAGCACAGTATTTCAGAATATGAACCATTGTAAGAGAATAAAAAGGAACATATTCTGGAAGATAAGTTGAAGGATAATCAATTAATAGCAGTGCAGTTTTCAGTAGCCCATCTAGGAGGATCCAAGATTCTGTATTTCTTGCAGGTAGCATGGTCTGTTATAGATCTTGCTCTGATCATTCCCCTTTTTCTTTCTTGGTCCATAGGGACATCCATGTACCTCATGACAAAAGAGTAGGAAGGACTTGGGAAACAGGGAACTGACTAACCTAAAAGTGTTGAGAGCTGCTGCTGGTGAGTAATAAAAAAGCTTGGTCAAAAAGTTCTCCACCACTGCTTGATAAATGTCTTCTGACCATATGAAATACTGGCCTTAATAAAGTACACAAGATTTAATGGTACTGAAATTTCCTGTGGAGTGTTGGGGGAATTAAGTAACTTGCTCATAGTCCTTCTTAAATGTTTTCATCTGCCTTTACCTTGCCATAACCTAAGTGCTAGCTATCATCTGCATGTTGACCCAAAACCCACTCTATTTTTTGATTCTCCATTTTGAATGAGTTTTGTCTGGGTTTTTGTTGTTTTCTCCAGTGAGAACAAATTATTTTGATATGCCTTGGTATATTCAGATCAAAATAAAAGTAGATCTGAAGTATTACTTCAGAATTCCCAAGGAGGTTTTGAATACTCCAAGGCTCATATTTGATTTTGACTCTTGTTATACACTAGATAATATTTCAGGAGGGAAACTTCTTTTTACCTATGTCACTATGCAGACAGCAGGAGCTCAGCTATCCAAGCTAATAAAGTTTGGCTTGGAATACAGCACTTTGCACTGTAAGTATGTGGATTTCAAGGCTATCCAACAGTTTCATTTTTAGATTCAGCACCACTAAAATCATACTTCTGGGTTTTTTTAGAAATAAAGTTTGGAATTTCCAGAGCATGTGTTTTGCCAGTAACAAAAGACTAAGATAAAAAGTAGGGACTTTTTTCTCTAGTGGCTTTTATTTATTATTAGATGAAGTTTTTGTTCTTTCTGTGAAGTGGACAATGCCTCTGAATAGAAGAAAATAAGAAATTAGCTATTCTGTAGTCTACGCAAGTTCTCACACTTCTGAATTATTTTATCTGCCACCTTTCTGGATTCTGGTTGCATTCAGACTAACCAGACAGGAAACGTCCTAACTGAGAAGTTGGTGCCTGAGAAAGATAATGCAGGAAGTAGATGCATTTATTTTTACATAGAGTATTTAAGAAATTCCAGAAAAGGAGAAGAAGCAGATGATAAAACTTTCTGAAGATGTTTCTTTTTCTTTTCCTTCTTGCAATAGATGACAAGTTAGATGTGGAGCACAATTGTGAGGTGTGATGTGGGTTACAGGGTAATGCGTTGGTGTTCTTTTTGTAGTTAGGTACAAAGTTACAATTCCTGAAACAGACACAACCCTTTAAATAGATCTGCATGTAGATCTCATCCTTCCCATCCGGAGATGAAAATTATAGGGAGTCAGTGATGCTCTCCTCCCCCTCCTGGGGCTATACAGAGGTTGTATTATTGTCAGATGGTGAGAAAGCAGGTGGAGGGAGTCAGGAGAAGCAAAGTGTCAGGGAAGCTTTGGGAACCAAAAATCCAGGTGCTCTGGGGAAGGAGACAGTGTATAACCCATAGAGCAGACTATTGAGGTGGCTGAGAACTGAAAATGTTGAGGCTGGCAGACAATTTCCTGATATATTGGCCATGTAATCAGCAGTCTTCATACATGTCCTTCAGCTTCATGTTTTTTCAGTTACTTTATCAAGATGTGACCATATTAAAGGTACTACCTTGCATGTGGTGCCTGAAGGGCATTCCTTCTTTGCTGATGCATGTGAGTTTTCCCTCCGAGATTAGTTCTCATTTGAGTTACAGCACAGTCCTCTGGCTCTTTTTCTTTAGGCAAGACCATCCTGCAGAAGTATCAGACATTCTTTGCATGGGGTGGAAGCTCTTCATCCCAGCTGCTTCTGTAGAGCATCTGAAACTCTGTAAGAGGCTTTCTTTGCTCAGAAACCCACTGCAGATCCAAAGAATACCTTTCCTGAGAGGTGTGAGGGCTGCAGTTTGAATGGGGGACCTAAGCAGGGACTTGCTGTAACACCTCTTTGATTATGAGGCTGAAGAACTGTTGAGTCAGACTTTGCTTCATCCTCTCACCGGAATGTCAAGCCTTCCACAGAAGGATTCTGACCTTTCAAGTTGATAGGACAGAGAGATCTTTAGTACTGTGTTTGTGTGTTGGGGTCCTGTACAGAAGTTATGATTCCAGCACTGAGTATTTTTAGCAGCAGTCCCAAATCGTGCCTCTAGATGCAGATACAGGAATGAAGTGCCATGAAGAATTTTATTGCTGACACGGGAAACAGAATATCAGATTAGATGAGTTTCCTTCTACCTTCTTTTTTCTTAAATTTCTTCTGTCAAAAGCATCATCTCTCTTCCCCATAGATCCTTGGCCATAAATCACAAAACCAGCAGTGAAAGTTTTAAGAGTACAAATTCTGCAAAAGGTTAGCCTTTCAGCTTTCCCCTGCTAGCCTCTGTGATACAGTGCAGTACATTAAAAATGCAGGAAGAGGTGTATAAATGTTGGATAACTAACATGTTGGATAAAGTGCATTTTGTTCAAATAATTAATTATGATTTCAAGAACTTGTTGTCTCCTTTGCTTAGAGGAAACTAATAAATGTGTCATATAAGTATTTAACAGGATTGCAGAAGTATGAGTTGAAGCATGTTTAGCACAGTTCTGAAATGGTTTCTTTTCTTAAATTCCAGACATGTCTGATGTAAATTTTAGTTTCCTGAAGGACACTTGTGTTTTCTTATGCCAGGCCAAAAATTGTGTTCAGTATTTCCAAACTGCCTTTTGCAACATGTAATTGTTTTATCTTTGTTTGTCCATCAAAGCCTTTGAAGTCTCTTTTGATTACTAGATGTATTGAAAAACATGTAGTTACATCCCAGTGCTTAATTCTTTTAATCTTTTTTGCCTTTAGTAATATTTTTGTAATACTTGTTTCATTCCAGTCCTCATTACACTCTACATGTGTCAAGATTTCTTCCAGTTGGTCCTATAATACTTATCTCATTGTGGATGTAGATGCATCCTCTATTTTTTACCCCCAGCATCCTCCTCCGTGCTGTTTGAATAAAAAGATAAATTATCTGAACTCTCAAGGTCAAGTGCTAAAACTTGTCGGCTGATCGCTGTTTGTTTACAGACAGAACAGACAGTTCTGAAAATAACCCAACTTGGTGCCCATTTTCCTATTTTGAGGTTAATGCTGAGGGTAGTAGGAGCAACAGTAATGTACATATTCTTTTTAAAATACTTAGAAGGCTCACATTTGAAGTTGTGTAAAGAGAAAGTTTTAGAAAACTTTTTAAATTTTTGGCAGATTTGTACTTCCTTTAGTAATATTTGTTGGCTAACTCTCTCTTACCTAAACTGTCTGAGTTGAATTTGTCTGATCACTCAGTATAATAGTCCCTCTGGTAAGCATCCAGCTCCAGTAAAGTTAATGGCAGCTATCCAGTTTAATTTACTGAAGGCAGGATCACAGTTATTTCCTATTTCATGTTATCTGATGAAGGACTTGATTAAAACTTTTCCAGTATGGAGATATGGTCTCCTATTTTACTTTTTTTTCTGTCTAGAAACTGATTTCCCAGAAACAAGGAAATATTTCCCTTTCTCTTTCAGCTTAGCTTCTGATGATTATTTAAGCAGTCCAAGCAGAAGAGTTTCATTTCTTCCTTCTCTCTGATTTCAAGTAATTATTTGCAACTTAAGTGGGAGTGTACACTCTCCTTCAACAAAACCATTTTCTCTGCTGTAAAATCACATTGTGTAGATGTGTTGTTTCCTATCCTGGATAGCTTTTAGATTTTTGGATTTGATAGCAGTACTTCCAGAACAGTACTCTGCTTGCATTATGTGATACTTAGGAGTGTTTTATTCTTCTTCCTCCTCCACCTTCTCTTCCTCCTCCTCCTTTTCCTCCTCCTCTAACAAAAAAAATATGATGTTGATAATAAAAATAAAATATTATGGTAGAATCCACTGTAGAAATTTAATTGAATTTTAGTTTTAGTGACTTTTGGTTAGGCATTTCTAGATGCTTCAGATTTCCCTGGTTTATTGCCTTCTGGGTAATTCTTGGATTGTGCTGGGGTGTTTTTTTCATTGTTGTTATTATTATTATTATTATTATTATTATTATTATTATTATTATTATTATTATATACTTTCTGCCTGAGATCACAGATTTATCTTTTCATTATCTTTCATCCCTTCTATATTTATGAGTTTATGATGAGTGCATGAAAAAAGTCGTTGATACTTCTTATTTTACCCAGTGTGATTCTGTGGCAGCTTGTACTGCCCAGCTATCCTTTGATTGGGATGCAAAGGTGTGGCAGCAGCTGCAGCCAGGTAAAAAGCAAGAAGAATTGTTCCTGAAGAAGACATGCTGCCTGTAGGACATCAGGAACTTACATCCTCTGATACAACTCTCACCTGAGCAGGGTATTTTGGAGCTAGCACGAGGTTATTAACCATAGAAACTGTTTGACTTAAGACACATATTGCTGTAGAGCCGACTTTTCAGCAAATATATTTCTTTAAAATTACAGCATTGTTACTTAAACCTTTATTTTTCCAAGTTATCATTCACTTACTAGATATTTAAATCTGCGTTGTTTTTAAAGTACAGACATCAAATGACCAAATTATTACATACTGAATGGTTTGCCAGAGACATTTTAAAAACATATATGTTCATTTTTAATTTCTTGCTGCTTTTATTTAGTGATTTTTAATTGACCAATACAGAATCATAGAATTCTTTAGGCTGGAAAAGCCCTCTGAGATCAAATCCAACCATTAAACCTGCACTGCCATATTCACCATAAATCATCTCCCCACCTGCCACAGCCACACATTCTTGAACACTTCCAGGGATGATGATTCTACCACTTCCCTGGGCAGCCTGTTACAAAGCCTGACCATCCTTTCAGCAAAGAAATTTTTCCTGATATATAACCTAAACATTCCCCGATGTTATTTGAGGCCATTTCATCTTGTCCTGTCACGTTACGTGGGAGAAGACACCAACCCCCTCCTGACCACGGCCTCCTTTCAGGGACTTGTAGGGAGTGATGAGGTTCCCCCTGAGCCTCCTTTTCTCCAGGCTAAAGCCCAGAGCTCAGACACTCATCAGACCTGTGCTCCAGCCCTTCCCCTACTCTGTTGTCCTTCTGTGGAAACTCTGCAGCCCCTCAGTGTCTGCCCTGAGGTGATGGGTCCACAGCTGGACACAGCACTGGAGGTGTGGCCTCACCACAGTGCTGAGTATAGGGGGACAATCACTGCCCTGCTCCTGCTGGCCACACCATTCCTGATCCGGGCCAGGATGCCACTGGCACACGCTGGCTCGTGTCCAGCTGCTGTCAGTCAGCACCCTCAGGTCCTTCTGCCCTGGGCAGCTTTCCAGACACTCTTCCCCAAGCCTGTAGTGCTGCATGGGGTCGTTGTGAGCCCAGAGCAGGACCTGGTACTTCACCATATTGAATCTCATCCAGTTGGCCTCTGCAAATTTATCCAGTCTGTCCAGATCCTTCTGTATTACCTATATTACTTAAGTACTTAAATAAATAAACAACAGAGATTTAGAAACCTTTATCCATTCTTTGCATTCACAGCATTTTCCAGCAGAAAATTAAATACTGAAAATGTTATTTTACTTTTTTTCCTAACATTGCTGCCATATTAGCCAGTAGGAGTTGTCCTCAGAAATATTCCAAACTAGATTTGTATATCCACTGCAAAGTGGCATTGGGAATATTAGTTAATTCAGTTAATTTGAACAGTATGAGCCTGATTCAAGCTAATTAAGTCAGATCTCTAGACTTCTGTTTTCTGATGTATTTCTTCATACTTAGAGACCAAAAATATTCAGAACATGAGTAACAACTCCTCTTAAACTGGTAGCACAGTTTTCAAAGGAAATACTGAGTCATGTAATGTTATTTACAGAGCTGAGAATTGTTAGAAGTGTTCTGAAGTCCCCGACCCACAAAAATATTTTCATTATAAGCAAATTTGCGTAACATTTTCGTCTGAGATATAGTTGCATTCAATTACTTGGACTTACATACATTCTTTCATTTTATCAGTTGTTTGCAGGATCAGATCTGAAACAGATTTTTTCAAATGTAGTAGGCACTTTATTTACAAGTGTTACTGTTTATTTTCCTGGGCTTTCACAAGAGCAGCAGAGGGCGCTGAGCCAACGGACACCGCCCGCTATGGGTCTCCTCCTCCCTGCTCTGGATTTCCCCGTCCAGGGATTTCCCACTGCCTCAAGGAGAGCCTTTATAAAGAGCACGCTGCAGCTCTTGTAATAAACTGTTGCAGAGCAGAAAGTTCTCACAGCGCTTCTTCACAGAAAAGAGAAAGTAAACTTTTGAATTTACTTTCTTTACCCAGTAACAGCAATTATAAATGTTTAAAGAGATGGGAGGAACAAACCAGGCTGTGCTAGTAATTTTGTGTGTGTTAAGGACTGGTGAGTTGGGGAAGGAGGGGGTTGGTGGTGCTTGTTTTATTTGTTTTAACTTTGTTAAATGTAAAATGACCTAAAATTTACTGTTTGATCTTTATTTCTCTTTTCTCCACTTACCTTTTCATTTCAGTGAATACAACTGTCAATTAAGTAGCTCTGTCAAAATGTCAGGAAGCTTTTTTTGACATTTACTTTGAGCTTTTCTGTGCTCTGCAATGACTCAGTCATTTTCTTATTGAGTTTGCTAAAAGACAGTCTAGGAGACAACTGCAGTATATCACTGCATGCTTGATTTTTTACTGTCATTCCTGACAGTATCAGGCAAGTTTGGTACTAAATGTCCTTTTGAAAGTGTTTCTGCTGTTGTCTTTTACTATCTACCTGCTACCTCTCCCCTGAAAGGTTACAAAGTTTTAGAACCAGACCCACCTGACAAAAAAAGTTATATTGTGCCTATGCCTTTGTTTGAATTTGGTTTATGCCATTTTATACATGAGAACTGTCTGTTAGTCATCTGAGTCTGTATTGTCTTTGACAAAGACAGCAATGTTTATGGGGTGTTTTGAATATGTAAACCACTGTATGAGATTTATTATTTTAACTTCCACATAACCATAAAGAACTGAAGCATAAAGTCCTCATGTCACAGTAGAACATGAGAAGAAATAGGAAGATAAAAGTTGAGAAAGCTGCTGAATTGATGTGTGTTTTCCCTTTTGTAGTTAAAGCTTTTGAAATGGAAATCATACCTGCTGAGAGAATTGTGGCACAGATTGGAGGCACACTCATACTCACATGCAATACTACTGGCTGTGCATCACCAAGTTTTTCCTGGAGAACACAGATGGACAGCCCCCTTGGAGGAAAAGTCAGCAACCACAGGACACATTCTACATTGACTATGAATCCAGTTAGCATTGTGAATTCTCATTCTTATCTTTGTACTGTCATATGTGATGAGAGAGAGAAAAAGGAGAAGAGTGTCAAAGTTGAACTTTACTGTAAGTAAAACAATAAAATTCTCTTTAAATAGTACATGTTGATAGAAAACGCAATAATTGTTTTAATATTGTGGTTACCAGTTAACTTTTAATTCTAGGGTAATGAGTCTGTTATAGCTCAACATATACTTCCTTCTAAGATTCCTTTATATGTTCAGGACGCTCTTGTAGCCCTTTTCTGCTTAGCTTTCTGCACTGAAGATTGTATGTACTAGTATTATTTATTCTTATTTTTGGTAATTCTTAAAAGCCAAAAAATACACTGCCTGTATGGATTCCCAGAGCTGGGGGAGAAAAAAAAATCAAAGCCTTTGTAGTTTGCAGGGGAGTAATTCAGAAGTCTAAATCTACCAGCACAGAAAACAGGATAGCACTAGTGTATGGACTGCTCTGACTGCCTATGGTTAGGCAGCTATATCACTGCCTAGATGCCATGCTGAATCTTACTAGATCTTTGGTGATCATGTTTCAGAAATAGTACAAATAAAATTCCTGTTAATATATGAACTGCTTATAAAGGACCTGTAGGTCTTCAGATCAAGACATGTCTTGTAATAATGTTGATAGAATGTCATCTAAACTCAACGTGTTTGGTGTCTGGATCTTGCTCTTATGTTGACCCTACTATTCATCTCTGCTAGTCTAAAGAAATTGATTTTATTCTTTTAGCTTTCCCCAGTGATCCTATCATTGAGATCAGCCCATCCTTAGTTGCTGGAGAACCAGCCACTGTCATCTGTAAAATTCCTGATGTGTATCCTTCTGATCACCTGGAAGTTCTCCTGAAGAAAGATGAGCATGTTCTTCATAAGAAAGATTTTTTTGAAGATGACAGCACAAATACAGAGACCAAAATTGTGACATATACATTTCATCCCATGGCTGAAGATATTGGGAAAGATATTACCTGTGTGGCCAGGTTACCAATTGCTGATATGGATTTTGAACCCAAAGAAAGAACATCTTCTCAGAAACTTAATGCAAATTGTAAGTATTTTTGTACAAGGGCTTTGGCCAATTAGCTTTCAAAACTGCAAGCAAAACATCTTATTAAGTCTGGAAAAATTGTTCATTGTGCTACTGGGATATTCATTATTCATTTTTTTCTTGGTATTCTGTGACATGTACCTCTAGAAAAGCTAGTGTTAGAGATGTGCGTGTCATTCTTCATTTACATACTGATCTTGTCTTCCTTTTGTTCTCTTCCAGTTGGTCCACAAAATACTGCCATTACTGCATCTCCAGGCAACTCACCAATGAAAGGAGACTCTCTGAACATCACTTGTGTGACTCAGAGTAACCCACCAGCACAAATAGTTTGGAGTAAATATTTGGCTGAAGAAAGCATTCAGCATCTGATAAAAAACAATGTTCTTTCTATTCCCCATGTCCATTTCAATGATTCAGGACTGTACATCTGTGAAGTAATTAATCTGGTAACCAATAAAACAGAGAAAGCGACTGTGGACATTATTATACAAGGTAATACTCTGCTTGAGTTTCACTTGTATCATCCAGTACTTAACTGGCTGATCTCTGTTATGTTAGAGGATGCTGAAACACTGAAAATTAGGAAAATATGGGGCCTTCCTTATTCAGGATTCTGCTTCAATTGAAGGCTGCCTCTCATGGGCTGTACTTTTTATTTCTGTATTAATTTCAGTTAATCTCGGTGTACAGCTGTTGTACGTGCACACTTCTATACATTTCCCACAGTGCAACAATAAAAGTCATAAAAGAATCTGAGAAAGTGGGGGGGACACACTGTTATTTTCTCCAAATATAATGTGTGTATCAGTTTCACAGGGGCATCACAGTTTCCTTCTTTGAACCAGCAGTCTTAGCCATTAGTAATAAATTTAATAGACGTTTAATGGTAAAAGTGTTTTGGACATACTAATGTTAATGATGTTGTAATATTTCATTATTGATTGATTGATTGATTGCCAATGTTTTGACAGAGCCAAGTCTTAGATGGAGTCTCGGATCAAAACCAAAATAAACAGATCCTTGAGCAAGCAATTCCTGCTTTCTTAAAACCTTCTGGCTTTAGTATTTTTGCATTACTCTAACAGCCTTTTCTTTTGTGATGCAGGTGCTCCAGTCATTACAAAACTCTCCATTGAACCTTCAACAACAGTTCAAGAAGGAGAAAATGTTTCCATACAATGTTCTGCTGAAAGTAACCCTCCTCCCAAGATTATTTTAAGGAGAAAATCTGACAATGCAAACATGGCACCTTACAGTGCCAGGAGTATTCTTCTTCCATCTGTGACGTTCCAAAATGGAGGAGACTATGAATGCGTAGCAGAAAATAAATTTGGGAACAGTAAAAGTGAAATCACTCTCAATGTGAAATGTAAGTATGTGTAAAGTTTTCCCAGTCATTTCAAAATAATTCGTTGGATCTTCAGTGATAAATATAACCATCAAATTAAACAAAACCCTGTGAGAACAAAAAGTCATCATAGTCCTCTGCTTTTCCCTAAGAACAGAGCAGTGTTGATGAACAAAACAGTCACAAAATCTTTAATGTGATGACAGTCTTTAGTACAGATCTGAATGAACGAGAAACTGATCTACATGGTTAGAATGTTTAGGCTATGGAGGGTTTGTATGGAAGCTCTGATACCACATGCTTTACTTTTGTTTTGAGAACAAAAAAGAAATTAGCTTTGGGAGGGTGACAATCTAGTATCCAACAGGATGTGTTGGATCTGTCTCTAAAAAATCCAGTGATGATTAACTATAGGACTCTTCCTTTCAGATGGACCAAAGAATACAATGATCACTGTTATCCCTACTGCTGCTCTTAGAGAAGGAGAAACTGTGACAATGAAATGCACTAGTTCTGGTAATCCAGCTCCTGTGATCTCCTGGAGGAAAAAGACGGCCACCGGGGAGTCTGAGAAAATTTCTAAAAATGCAACTTTAACTATACAGAACTTGAAAAGTCAAGATCTGGGGCTTTATGAATGTGAAGCTTATAATCAATTTGGCAAGGAAGAAAAAGCTGTGAAATTATATATTCAAGGTTTGTAGAACAAGACAGAAAACAAGTTTTTTGGTTTATGTATTTTAGGTCCAGATCTTCTTTGTGAAGAATGAGGTAATTGTGTCTTTGATGTCAATGCAGTTAAAAGGTGGCCCTAAAGTCACCAAGTGATTTAGGAAGCTTTAAACAACAAAGCATGAAGTCTGCCTGAGTACAGATAGCTTATGAAATGTTCTTAAGTCGGTGGGGCTTCCACCACTCCTTCCAAGTGACAAATGCATGCATGAGGTAAAGAGATGCAGTGCCTGGAAGGAAATATCCTTCCAAGCAGGCCTCAGTGGATATCTGCATAGGAAAGATTCAAGGAGACAGCACATGCTGAAGCTGCTCTGTGGGAGCACTGTGTTACAGCTCCTTGCTTCTTCCCTAAGCTACAACTCTGTTTCCTGCTCTTACAAGCTGCATTTGAGCTACAAGAAATGCTGATTCCTCAACTTAGACGGAATGATAGCCAAGTTTCATTTTCAGTAGTAATCAGACTTCTCTGCTTTAGCTCTGCTGCTTCTGCCTATTGCATAGCAACAGTGTCTTGCTTAGGGATCACTTCTGCCACTAATTCAGCTCTCTTCCCTGTTCTTTACTATTTTTATAGCTGTACCAAGAAGTACACTTTTGATTTCCCCTTCAAGCAAAGTGAAACAAGGACAAAGTGTTACCATTCCTCACATATCTGCAGATGTTACATCTCTTAGGAGTAGTCTGTAAAAGAAAGTTGGTTATGGGTTCATCACCTTGAAACAGTAGACAGCAAATATACCGCAGACAGGGTTTGGCTAAGGGATGCAGGAAAATAAACATGCATACCATTAATGCACTGGGGAGCAGCCTCAGCACATAGTACATAGTCAAAGGCTAGTTACTATAACTGCTGTGTAGAGTTCATATTCAAATTTGTTTTACATGGAGTGACATCTTCATTTTCATTAAGAATGAATTGTCTTTAAAAAACTTACATGAGTTGCACAGGTTCTTGTGATAAGTGATAGGGTCTTAATGCTAATGAAAACTTCTGTCCAAAATAGCAGATACACAACATAATTGTTGCTTCAAAATTTTTTGTATTTCCACTACATCTTTTGAAAACAGGACATAAAATTGTGGAACCTTGTGAAAAAAAAATACAATTCTAGGACTCCTTCCTTTGCCTTTTCTGTTTCTCTTCTGTTGAAAGAGGACATCAGCCTCTGGGTTGTTGGTCTGTGCCCTTTCATGAACTCAAACAAATAAAAAGTGAATTTGAAATAAGAAAATAAAAAGAGGTTCCATATAATGTAAAAGTTATGCAATATACTCTATCAATTAATAAAAAGTTCTTTTTGCCAACTGCTGTTGGCTTCAGTGGTGAAGGATAGCTGGTGACAGCAGTGTCTAAAGCTGGGTGCTCAACTACTACAGTGGGCCCATTAACTGGATTAGTATTTTGCATATAAAAGCTGCTGATGCCTCATGAGTTTTGCTGCTGTTTGTTGCTAAATCCTACTTTGCATTTCTTTTCAGTTCCCCTCCAAAATATTACTGTGTTAGTATATCCATGAGAAATTGTTAAAGTAGAAAATGTCAGTTACATGTAGCACATACACCCTCAGAGATTATCTTGAAAAAAAACCATCAGGAGAAATTATTCTGCCACCAATTTCCATCAAATGGAAACTTTATACTCTGCAGTGTCACCAAAAATTATACAAGCATGTGTGTCCTTCATATTTCAAGTAAGCTTGGAACAACATTACAGATATTGAGAGAGCTGTTGTAGGTAGCTGGGTCTATTGCCTTAAACCTATTTTGCTTGTAGTGAAATTTGTATCAAGGTGAGCACAACTAGTTCATAGCTGATCCTTGCATGACAGTACTGTGGTTAACCTAAAAAAGCCCCTCACCCAAAATCAGACTGAACAACCTGGTCAGAATATGCTGTGTTTTAACCTCCTTTCAGCATGGCTGTCATTCTCTCTCTTACTTGAGTTGGTGTGGTGGGTTTAAGGATAAGGGCACAAAAAGGTGATTCCCAGCTGCATTTCTATCCACGTGCATGGACAGTGAGACTAATCCAGAGAAGGTTGTGTTTCACAAAAAATCTAAATATTGAGCTGTTAAAACCTGGTCTTCCCCTTGAAGGATGAATTTCAGGAGGTTGAAACATACCCAAATGTTTCCTGGGTATAATATGTGGTATTCCTCTTGTAGTCCTTGTGAATTTTCCATTGTAGATGATATCAGATAGGTTTGAACTTGCATAACAAATTCAAGACCAAGATAGTGGCTAGGACTTAATGTATCTAATATGAAGTTACTAAAGAAAAAAATGTAAGGAAAACACAAAAAGTATGCTTTGTGCATGAAAACAGAAATATGTTCCAAATGAAGGTCATTAATAACACTGCTTTTACAGTGATGCACATGTATCTGTTTCAAACAATATTTACACTTTTTTTTTCTCCTTTTGTCTCCATTTTCAGCAAGATTGGAAGAACCAGATCAGATGATACCACTGATTATTGCATTCTCATCTGTAGTAGCAGTAGTAGTACCTGCAGCTGCAATTTTGATCTACGTGTCAAGACAGGCAAAGATCAATGGATCCTACAGTCTTGTAAAAGCACTCAGGTTGAAAGTTTGACCATGTGAATATAAGTCTTTAGTTGATAATAAGCACATTTATTTATTGCTGTGACTGGTTCTACTCTTCTGTAACATATGGTAGCAAACAAAAGACTTAAGAACAGCACCATGTGATAGCAAATGGGCTTATTTCCATGTTTTGATAAGTGTTTTGGTATTTAAATTAAAGGAAGAGCTAGAATCCTGACCTAGAAATTGGTAAGTGACTGCTGTGTTGAAGCATTCTGAACAAAGAGTTCTGTGGAGAACTAGGTTTGTACATAGTGTATAATTTGTGTTATAAATATGTTCAACTAAATATCAGTTTGTAAAACTGAAGTCTTCTTGCAACTGTACAGAGAAATTTTGTTAATTCAAAGATATATATCAATATTGCTTGAGCTGATCAGGTGATTTTTATTTTGTATTACTCTGCAGCATGAATGTTTTTTATATAATTTGTCTGGTTGTGGTAATGTTTGGAAAATGTTCTCTTTTCACTGATACTGCCATAAACTCTGTACCTTCAGTCAAGTTACACAATCACTGGGCTATGTATTTCTAACACATTTAAACTGATTTAAGCCTTTGAGGCTCATTTGTGAAGCATTTTATTTTAAATATTATTCAAAAAATGTTTGGGATTATAATCTAGTAAATTCTAGGACTGCTAAGGTATTCTTGCCAGCTTCAATCATTCTCAGATCAATGTCAGAATTCCGTTATTTTATGATGAGCCAAATCAGACCCTTCTTGTAAAATATAAATGGATTGTAAATAATCTTTACAGATTTCCACTACAAAATAAAACCACCAGTAGATTTCTTTGACTAAATCCCCCTAGTGATGCCCATTCAAGATTATGCCAGAATACACATTACTGTGGAAGGAAATTGTCCTTGGCAGCAGCCGTTGTGGGTGTCATGGGAAAAGCACAAGCAAGGCCAGCAGCAACCTCAAGGGATAGGCAGGGGGCACAGGCAAAATCTGTGCTCCTCAGCAATGGTGGGTGAGTTGTTTCCTGAAGAAATGCCCTTCCCAAGCTCCTCACTGTGGAAATCTAAACCACATACTTGACAATTTTCCTTTTAACAGAGAACCGATGTCTGCATGCTTCACTCTGTTTAGTGCCTTTTTCACCACTTCAACACTTTCCAGTGTTGGTAAAATGGTTGTGAAAACAATGGACTTCCAGTGCAGAAGGAAGGATGGAGGGAAGGAGAAGTGGAATTTCATAGTATTCCTCCTTACCTCCCTTCTCCTGACTAGCAGTGGTGCTTTGACTCATCTGGGTGCTGATGTTCAGCACCGAAGGCAAAGCTGTGGGAGGTGCAGGCTCTGTGGCTGAGATGTTGAAATGCATCCTGATGCACTGTGGCCTGATCCACTGTGCCAGGCACAGGAAGGTGGGCCTGGCCCCTCCAAACTTGCACACAAGAAGCTCAAGCAGAGATATGTGAAAAGAATGTGTCTTTACATTATACACATGGTGACAACTGCTGCCAACAGCAATGCAAATGCGGGTGCTAGCTCTGGGATGAGGCAGTGGTGCACATCTCCCATATTTTTTCATAGTGTGTTCAGCAGTGTTCTGTGCACAGTAACTCAGTTCATGCAGGATGTCTATCTAGATTGGAAAGGGAGGCTTGGAAAGTGGGGGTGTAGCAGAAAAATGGGAGAGCAGTGTGGACTTGGCTTGGAGGAATGTGAGCATGCAGTAGGAGGGTGAAGAAAAGACTGAAGACAGAGGAGGAGGAGAGCTTTGACAGGCCCATGACAGAAATTTCTTGGAGGTGGTGCCAGGCATATTTATTCAGAATAATGTCAGGCCTGTCTCAGTGCTGTCTTGCAAATAAACTAGAAAGCATGATTTTTTTTCCATGGTGCAAAACTTCGGTGCACACACATTTTACCTAATCAGTGAGGTTCTGGTGTCTGTATTGCAGGAAGGATAGCTAGGAAAGATACAGAGAAGAACTGGAAAACAGGACAAATGAAAATGCCTGGGACTTTCCAGTTTGGAGAGAGAATGCTGAAGGAGGAGGGGTTCTGACTGATGTTTTCCAAATTGTCAAGGCAGTTGATAGCAAACAACAGATGCAAAACTGTTTGCTAAATCACGCAATTCCAGAATTACAGGATATGCAAACTAAGGAGAAAGTGGTTTAAAAAAATAATAGAACAGGACTTTTTGACAGGGCGAATGTTAATCTACTGGAAGCTGCTGCAGAAGGGTCAGGGGGATAACAGTATCAATTGGTTCAAAAGCAGAATGGAAAAAATAATGGGCTAAAGGTCCATAAACAGAAACGAAAGGGAGTAGACAGAAATGTACTGTACAACATCCCTAATTCAATGGCCATTGATGCTGAGCAATCCTCAGGATATATACCAGAGAAGGTGGTCAGTGTATGAGATCCTGAAATAATGTCTTTCACTGCTGGAGACATCCTGGGGTTGGTGGGTTACTGGTGAGACCCACCAAGGTCTGCCTTGCCTTCTTACTCCTCCTCTGAGCAGCCTGGGGCCAGACCTGGCAGAAGGGGCATAAAAGTTCCTGTGCTGTTTTTCCCTCTCCTGTGGACTGAAAAGATGAAAGATAGGTGGGAGAGAAATAGGAGCCATCTTGCAACAGTGCTTTGGTGCTTGAGTAGTCTTTACTGGAAATTCCTCCACGAGTTTCCAGTATTCTTTCAGCTGTTGATTTTGTCAGTATTTCTGATACAGATGTTAATGTCCATGTGGCTTATCTGCCCTCTCAAGACCTCCATTAAGGTATTAAGTGACTTAAGTCAATAGGAATTGCCCCTTGATTTCAACAGGGCCAGCTTTTCCCCCAGAAACATTAAGCAAATAGCTACAACTAGTGCCCATTTTAGGAGAGGTTGCTCTTGTGTGGGCAGTGATCTTCCTAGCAGTGAAATCACAAAGAAAGGTCTTGCCAGGGGATTTCCTGCTCTACTGTCTGGTTCTCGGTATTTTCCAGGGAGCTTAATGATATCAGTACAAGCTTGTCCTGTGGAGATTGAAAGTTTACAGTCAAATAACTTCTCTTTTTATTCAAAATTACAGAAGGAATTTTGCTTCTCCTTACACAGTTTCTCATCAAGCAACTTGCAGAACCTCTGCTGTGGCAAAAAGTCGTGAACAGCAGCTCCAGCCCGGCAAGTGGTTTCAGAGCTGCCTGGAGATTTAGGTAAGAATCCCTGCCACAGGACCTGTCTTTATGATCAAGAAAGTGGTCTGTAAAACAAAGAGCTGTGGCAGATCCTCTCAGGTTTTCTCTATAAAAAGTTGTAGATTTGCATTTTCCCCTGTCTGATTTGTGCTCAGCCATAGCTTTGTCTTTTCGTCTTCAGTTTAGCCCAAAAATACCACAGGGCAATGCTCATATGAGTCTGGATTTTAGCAGGTGATTGCAAAATCTCACTCCCTGAGGTCAGTTCAGGATGTATTCTTTCATATAAAGCTGAAACAGGAAAAGATACATATTTTAAATGTCTCCAAGAATGCTTTCAAGTAATTTTTTAGGTATACTGAAGGGGACAGTTAATGCATCCCATGAGAGATGCTGCTATCTGCTGCAGATAACACTGGTGGCCTTGTATTTGAAGGGGCAGGCTCCCCCTGTTTTCAGGGACTAGCAGGGCCTGATCAGGATATTTGAGGCCAAATGATGATCTGGTGTCTCTGAATGGGGCAGGCCATTCAGCTTCATGGACATGCTGCTGTGCTGTACATAACTTTTTTAGGCAGAGCATGTTCCCCTGGAAGGGATCTGATCTGGAAATTCCTCACAAACAGAGAGTATGCAATTGTCCTTGGTTAGTGGTGCCCTTCCTCTCATATATACATGACTCACTTCCTAATCCAGTTTTTCTGTCCTTTTACACCATTCTCCCCAAATGGTAATTCCATGCTGTAATCAAGTCATCTCTTACTTCTTTGATAAACTAAAGTTGTAGGGCTGTTGGAAGCCTACATTTAACAGGCCTTTTCTACAGCCTTGTCATTTCTTCTAAATCCCCTCCAGCACTACACATACCTTTTAACATGAGGCAAGAAAATTTTGTCAAACCAACCAGTCTGAATTTTACCTAGACCATTCAACTTAGCAATCAAAACCTGAGAAAATTTTTGACACTATACTCAGTTTGAAGGCCACTTCACGTTTAAGAAAGAAGTGGAAGAAGTGGTTATATCAGGGAAACTCCCTCTCTTGTTCCCTTGTCTGTTGTGCAGCTCAACAGTCTTTAAGCCTCTCAATCTTTTGGGCTCCACATGCTACATATCCTGCCACCAAAGTGGTGCAAGTTATGTTACCAGAAATATGGAAATGCTTGTGAAAAGAGTGATGTGCTTTGCTGTTAGCTCCCAGGCATCTTAGTAGTGTTTTGTTCCAAGTACCTGGGTACCTGCCAGGTACAAAAGCAGGGAATCTCCTGCCTGTCCCTCTTCCCTTCTCACCTGAGGAGTCCTTCTGGTGCTGCTGAAGTATGCTGGTGCTACAGAATGGCCAGATGTGTGGCTGTGAGATACAGGGCTGGGAAGTTCCCCTTGTTTGTGAGGTCCTTGGTTCCTCTCAGTGGTTCTGCTATGTTTAAAGTTCATTGCAAATGAAACAAGAGAAACACTTCTTTGACAGGTTGAAAATTTACCCTTTAAAGGCACCTTTTACCTTTTGCAATGCAAAGAAATTGGGACATTTAAATCTGAAGATTTATATCTTCAAAAGACAAATATATATTTTATAAATAGATATGATGGGGGGGTCTGGGACTTGGTGCTTATGTGGCTTGAAGGAGGACAAAAATTACTTTCCTTTTTTTTTAATTGCAGTAATAAACACTATATCCATATGCATTAAAAGAGACAGGAGCATATGAGGAAAGTAAGATAATTTGACTTTAATCCTCTTTGCTGTGCATGATTGTAAAAACTAAAATGTTTTGTCCTAATGTGGCTGTTTTTTTCTCTTAAATATTTTCCCTTTCCTTTTGAATGAGAGGCAGATATGGGACATCTGCTCTCAGCAGCTGAAAGAAATGGTGGCATACAATGTTCCAACACAGATGTCATGTCTTGAACACTCCCACATATTTCCAACTGCTATATTTCGTGTTGTTCTTTTATATTTATTGGAGATTTCCAGTGATGGAGACTATCAGCTTTTACAGTGATGTAACTTTGAGCCACTGCTACCGGTGGAGCCACAGATCCTCTTTGCTAGTCAAACCTGGTAGATTAAACTAGCTTTTTACATTCCCAGGCACTTGGTGTACAGGGCAGAAAACAGCACTTGACCCTTTGGCACCACTGCTAACATGCAGCTGAATAGAGAACTTCAGAGCATAAGGCTGTGATATTTACTTGACTTTCAACTAATGGGCTCAAACAACAAAACATTACCACAAATGGTGCATTCGTTTGCTTGTTTCAATATCAGGAATACATATAAAATAGAGTTAAAACACAACTGCATTCAGTTTTTAAAATGACATTGAAAATATATCTACTATTTTTTCTGTTGATTTTCCATTCAACTAAGATTGAATATTTTGTCCCTTCATTTATACCCAAGCATCAAAACAGTTGAGTGAGGTAAGACAGCATGATTCTCCACTGTTGAATAATCACTCAGGCACTCGTATCTGAAAACCATAAATATTTTCGTGAAATAAATAAATATTTTCGTGAAATAAATATTTTCGTGAGCTAATTTAAGTTTTGTAGATAAGCTCTGGGAAGAAGGAAAGAAAATTTCCTTCTTACAAACAAAATGAAGTTATAGCACCATATTGTTGTTGAGGCTTTTGTTCTAGTTCATAATCACAATGGTCTTGATGCTGATAAGAGAGCAGGCATGGAGCAGATAGCAAGATGATGTTTGTATTGGTTAAAGATCACTTCTTTTGAGAAATTGTGACAATGTTGGCGTAAGTCACTTTTCCCAAGTTGTCTGAGGAGAAGTAAAAAGCAAGAACATGGCAGAATCAGGCTCTGCTTGCTTTGTCTGACAGCCAAAAAAGTGGTATATCTGTAGAAGCAGATAAAGAAATTAATAGAATGCTGGAGAATGTATTTCCACATCTAAAGGTAAATTCCTAGGCTGAAATTCTGTTCAAAACAAAACACAAATGTACTGAAATATCCAATTTACTTTATTGTATGTATAAACTTTTTGTCAGAACTTAATTATTTTCTCTCCTGCTTGCTGTTTAGTACTGTCTGTGGTAGCAAGCATTTGAAGAGCACACTTTACCTGGAGGCTGTATGTGTGATTATTCCTGTTTTCCTTCCTGTGTCTAGCTCGCTGTTAATTCAATAAAATGAGAAGGTACAAACCTCCAATATTCACTTCTTCAAACATGAAAATCTACTTTATAAAAGCTGTTGTGCTTTTTAATTAGCAAAGTCCTCTTACTGCAAAAATGAGAGACAGGTGAGTAGCTGTGAGTTATGATCAAGGCACCTCTTTAGCCTTGGGCTTGATTTAATAGGGAAGAGCAGATAAATTCTGTGTGACATTACTGCTGAATCACCCACAAGATTTCTGCAGTCTTTTATGGATGCATATGCATAATTTTTGAATGAGACCAAATTAAGAAGGTAACGATAATTGTAGAAAGACTCAGTGAAAGGGAAATGACATTCATTGTGATGTAGAGCATAAGAATGACCACACTATGTCAAGCCAAGGTTTTTAACCAGCAGCAGGTAAAACTGAATGCCTAAAAATGCTGTAAAATCAACAAGCATGGTCATATGCTCTCTAAATGCACTCCCAACCTCCAGCTGCTTTGAAGCTCAGAAGTTTCCTGAGCCACAGTTTTCTTCACTGCTTTTAGTAACTTGCAAGGGGTCTGTTTTCTGTTCATTTTGTCACTTGAAATTATGTAAATCTATAGCATGCACATAATCCTTGTTTTCAAGAGAGGAAGCACTGCTTTGCTGAGTTTGCGATGTTATGGTGGTATGTTTGAGAGCTTTTGAAATTTTTGCCTTACGCTGTTTTGGTTTGTGTTCTTTTCAAAATGGAAGAAAGCAGGAGAAAGTTTGAGCCATCTTTCAACACTGAGCTATCTAGATTTCTAGATAATGTCTGGGACACAAGAGAATGTAGTGTGAAGAACTCTGCACAGCATTGCCACAAGCTGTCAACAGCAGGAGAGAGGGATCTGGCAGTGATCCCACAACCTAGCTGGAGAGCTGAATGTTTAAGACCTATTAAGGAGTAATTCTGCATACAATTTATATTGCTGGTTACTGTATTTAACATGGTACAGGTGAGTAATCAATGACTTTCACATTTGAAGAACTCTCACTTAGATATTTAATATTCAAGTACAGTGAAACAAGAAATGGCTGTGACAGTCATGTTCAGGACTAGCAGGAGCAAGACCAACCAGCTGCTCTTGTTCGTTGCAAACAAAATGAAAGCCTTCCCAATCCTTTCCACAAAAACTCTGGGAAAATTTTTGAGGTAGGTTACTTGGATTATGGGAGACACTAACGTTTTTGGTATGTAGAAATCTGGACCAGAGAGTATTAATGAATTGCTGATGCATTGTTAAATGTCCTACTCTTATTTTAATAAGAATAATAATAAAACATGGTAAAGACTATAAAACTGGTAAGAGAGAAATATTTGGAATCTTACTGAATTGGTAGAACATTTTTAAAAACTCACAGCATTTTTTAAAAGATTGTTTACATAGGTATTTTTTCCACTGTTAATGACAAAAATTTAATTTCAAGGTAGCATTTTGTATGATTTATCAAAATGAATACGTGAAACAATAGACCAATAGAATGAAGCACAGATGAAACAAGAGCTTCTTTTGTTGGAGCCTCTGAAGAGTGTGTAATCAGAGCTCAAGTCTATGACACTTGAAAAGAAAAACTGTCAGTTCTGAACCACCAGATTAACATCCTTGCCTGTACTTAAAAGATGAATACCTCTTTTCAGTTATCTTTCCTGCAGTTGAACTGTCAAGAACAGACATCTTGAAAGCATGTTTTTTGAGTGTCTTAAAAGAGCCATCCTCGGGATGGAAAGAGACAGAAGTCTGGAGTCTAAAGAAATGTAGTGCAGTGCACATTCTAGGTCACCCTGAGATTATGGCCCAAACACAAATTGTACAAAGTGCCTTAAATTTCATTTATAGGCTTGGCCAACCTAATCCCTGATAATTTGATTTCCGAACATTCAAGAGGTCGCAAATAGACTGAGTTAAAAGCATGACTTTTTCAAAAATACACTGCTGGCAAGTTTAAAAAGCAAAGTATGAGAAGTTTTGTGGCAAATGCAGGCCTACTTTTCCATGCCATTTAATCTGTTTTGCAATTTGAAGTTTTTAAGATGCAGATATGTTTCAGTACTGATGCTAGGTAAAACAATGCATCTTAGAAGGGAAAAGTGTGTTTCTGGACTGATTGAAGCCTTTCAATTTCCCTCCAGTCATCAGAGGTTAGAGAGAACACAGAGCCAGTCCCTTCTCAGAGGTGAATAGTAAAAAGACAAGGGGATGTGGCCAAAACGTGTGATAAGGGAAGTTCCAGTTGTACGTGAGGAACGAATACATGGTGAGGGTGGTTCAGCAGCCAAAACAGGACCTCAGCACCTGTAGGACCTCTGCCCTTGGGGTTTATTGCAATTCTGCTGGAAAACACCATGATCAATCTAATCCACCTGTAAAGTTTGCCCCACTTTCAGTGAAACACTAGACTTGATGATCTCCTGTGATCATCCCTGCCTAAATTTTCTGTAACTATGCTTGACAGAGGCTTCCATGAGATACCATTATTTTTTGATAAGGAGCAATGTAATTCCCATACAAGATCAGATGAAAAATATTCAAACAGACACTGATCTTTTGCAATAAGCAGCAACCACAGTTTCACAGGAGGATGTGAGAAACATCCCTGAAGACAGATTTAGGACCAGCTGCTTCTACAGTGTTAAGGGTTTGGTTTTTTTTTTCATCTGATATCTATTGCCTAAATGCAGGCATAAGACTCAGTCTATCTTCCAAACCCATGACATAGTCATAAGTCTAAAATTCCTGTCATTTCATGACTCCTTCTTAAGTGCTCTCCCAATTACTTCCTGTGGAAAAGAGTTGCACAGTTTAAGAAGACACTTTGTGAAGAGTATTTCCTTTGAACAGTTTCAAATACTTCTCCTTTTTGTCCTCTTGTTTCTGAATAACCTGTCACCCTCTCTAAAACCTCTAGTGCAGTTTCACCTCTCATTAGCACTTATCAGTGTGGTACTTTCTATTCCAAATGAAGCTTCATCATTTACTTACCTTAAAGGAGCTAAAATGTTTCTTGGATTATTCTGCATCTCATTCCTTGCATTGGAATACTTTTGGGGTATTGTTGTCTTAAGCTGGCATGGTCTGGCTGATACCCATAGTTTCTAATCCCAATCACTCATAGTAAGCCAAAAAGAGGGTCTGCTCCTTACAGAAAACTAATTTCTCATCCACCCCTCCCTTTTTTCTTTTCTTCTGGGTTCATTTTTTTCTGGATCAGGTCCTGACTTGAAATTGCTGTAAGATCTTGCACTTATTTAGCCTAGTGCACCAAGGCAGAGGTGGTGACCAGCAGGATGAAGACAGAGCAATCTCTTCCACTCTTGTATCAGTTGAAAGTATCTGTGACCAGTTACCCCTGTTAGCTGACCTTTTTTTAACCATAGAAGCACACTCAGCAGAGACTTTTACTGTACATAGAACAGTGATTTTTAATTGCCTACTTATTAATAACTTTATCTAAGTGGTCATTGTTCAACATGTTAGCAAAAATTTCCTGTGGAAAAGAAGTGGAAAGCAGTTGGCTGCTCTCTGGAAGTCTTTGATATTTATAAAGCCTGACCTGGATTTTCCAACTAAGTTGACTGCAAAATATTTTCCATTTCCCAGAACAGTTTCAGTGTGTTTGATAACCATACTTAGGACTTCATTTAGGGTATCCCTGATTGAAAAGCATATGCAAATAAATCCGTATTCCCAGAAAGAATTTAAGATTGCCTTAACATTCTTTTAAGTGTGAAGACCTGTACTATGAAGATTAATGGTACCGTCAGAGATCACACAGGATACAGAATTCAGCCCCTACAAAGGAAGATGTGATGATGGACTATATCTCTCCTACAATTACCCTGCAGTGCTTTGCAGCCATACACCTTTCCAGCTTATTGCAAATAGCATTTAGGATCAGCCATCCATAAATCACCAATATCATCAAAAGCCCATGAAAACATAGATTTGCTCACCATGAAAAGTTCTAAGAAGATTTGCTGTAGGGCAAGGTCAGAATATTCTGGTTTTAATAAATAAGCATTGAGTAAAAGAGAAATTTTCACTTCTTGTTCAGTATTAGTTACAGAAAACATCTCTTCTGCTCCTTTCCTGTTTGAAAATTCTCACTTGTACATCCGCTCTGGATTACAGTAGTGTGATCATTTCAATCACATCCCATGAACTCTAGTGCTTCCCTGTGTTCCTGGTGTGACACCTCTTCAGTGGCTTCCACCTCAGCGACTGTTTTAGCCAAGAGCCCAGCTGGGTGAAACAACAGGACACCAGCACAAACCCAGGGCTGTGAGCTGCACCATGGTGGTTCAGCGTCCACTGCCCCTGCAGAAAGGCTGCAGTCTGGAACCAGGACATTTTGCTAAGGAACCCAGGGAGCAGCTACAGTGCTGTAGATGAATGGGTGCTCTGAGTTGCTTTCAGCACTTTGCAGAACAAGTGGTACATATTGGTATGTCAGCATCTTCCCAGCACTGTTTTGAAACAGCAAGTTGCTTCAGAATACATTTTGTTCCTGTTGTCTTGTATTATCACTCACTTGCTCAACAACAAAAAATGCCAAAACCACCAAAACCTTATGTCAAAATCCATGAGTTGAGCACATAAATCTGCAAATAGTGGCTGTTTGTCTTCCTACTCTCTTCTCATAAAGAAATTGCTTAGGAAATAACTTTCCATGATACTCTAGAGTCAGCTGCTTTACACACATATCTGTGTGACATCAAAATTCATGTCAACCAACAGAAGTGCCTTTTTAGAGGAGCATAATTGCAGTGTGATCTGTCAGCCATCCTTGCAGCTATTTTATCCCCTGATGGGGATGTTTGTCACCACCACCAGCACTACTACTATTTGCTCCTTAAATTAAAGGGGAAATTATATCTCTATCTGCCTGCAGTCGTAAAGCTGTGCCACAGTAGGTTTTGCTCTGTTTATTACTTCTGCTGAGGCAGAAGAGTACTCTTCCTCATATGGTGCAGGGTAGATAAAGCATATGTAAAAGTAAAATGCTGGGAAAAAGACTGTTCTAAAATTTGAACACATTTTCTTTAATCTCTTATTTCTGGGCTTTTTGTGGATGTTGTGTATCTTGGTTTAACTGAAGGTCACTCTTGCGTTTATGTGAGAAAAGTCAGTCTTGTTCTTTTCTTGGATGAAGCTGGGAAACCTCAGGAATCTCATGCAAGTAATTTTGTGAAATTTCTGTCCCAGCTTCCCAGCAGTTTAGATGCAGTCTTAGTCATACTCTGAAGAATATTCTGCCACCTAAACAAGGAATGTTAAAAGAAAAAGACCCTTCTTTCAAAGATGTCTGTTGTCTATGGGCCAATAACTTTGCTAAGGACTGAAAGGTAATTGCAAGCCCTCACAAATCTCCATGTGTACAGTGGGGATCTATTTTTGCTAGGATGGTATTTGACTGACTTTACTTTTTAGCGTCCTTGAGCCAGAACTCCCAGATAATTCATGCTGCCTACACATTAAATCTCACTTTGTCTAAGTTGGGTGAGCCAAGAACTTGCCAGGAGGAGTGACTCAGACATGGGGATAGCCTGGCTCCCATAAAAGTCTATCCCTCCAGGCTCTGTGGGTGCAGCTGGCTCCAGGAATTTGACCATAAACACAGGCTCAGCTACAGCATTATATGCACAAGCTTAATTTGCCTGTTTCATGTGGTTTAAATAACAAATTGTTTGATGCAGAAAATCCCAGCCCAGCTCTGTAGGAGGATGTGTCTCCTCTACTTATGCAGAAAAAAACGTGAACCCCACAATCCAGTATTCCTTCTATTTCAGATGATGTCATGAACCACCATTCTCTGCATGGCGGCGCTGCATTCACAGGAACTGAGTCTCTGCTCATTTACACTGTAGCAGGGCCTTCCAGAGATGTCCTTGAATGTTTTCTGCATCTCCAAACGTGGTTTTCAGGAAGTAAAGTGGTTTTACAAGGACCAAGGTTAGCTGGAGCCCGACTGTACTTCTAATTCTGTAGTTTAACAATACTTTGATATTGTAATGCTTCTCTAAGTAGATGTGAATATGAGAAGAAGAGGGAAAAGGGAAATGAGGAAACTGGAAAGCTGGAGAGAAGGTGAGAAATGCACATAAAACAGGAAAGAAATGAACTTGAAAGCAGAACATAGAAAATAAAAATAGAAGCAGAAAAGGAAATTAAAAAAGACCAAGAAGTAAAAAAGACAATTAAAAAATTGATTCTTATTATTATCTTACTTATTTGTCATAAGTACTTGGCTTAACTGCAACTGAGTCTGCAAGATGGAGACGCTGATAGTCTGCAGTGCAGGAAATGGGCATTGCTCACTTCTTCACAGGCTCACATGCTACAACGAATGAACAAAAGAAAGAAAGAAAGAGAAGCTCAGATAAATAGAGTAATGTAAAACTGCTAACTGTCAGAAATTTTGTAATATGCCATGAGATACTATGGAAAATTGTGCACTTTTTGCTGAGGTTTTCTTACTTTCTTCTGCTGAATTTTGTCCTTATTTCTCTTACCCATACTACACATCCAGGGAAACGGTGGATCTTGGAAACCGCTTGCTTATGATTTACTGGAAACTTGAATTTCATGCACTCACATGTGGGAGAAGAAGCTTTAAGTAAAAAAGGTTAGACTGTAGTGGCTGGCTCTGAGACTCAAATTCCTGGACAGTGGGAGCCTTGGTTTGTGCTCCCAGGCTCACTGTGCAGCCCATGAGTAGTGGAGCAGGGAACCACCCAAACCCTTGGTGGTTGCTACTGAGCCTAAGTGGTAAATGTGTAAGTTCAAAGCTCAGTTCACCCTGCAGGAATGTCATTCCCTCCTTTTGAGGTCTTGTATTGTGGGGGACAAACAGCCTTTTGATCAGAAAACCACAGCAGCCATTTACCAGTCAGAACAAGTCGTGGTAGGGTTTCCTTCTTTTCACAATATGTGCATTAAAGCATCTCCCAGGAAGTAAAAGATCCACCTGTTAACTTCTTCCTCTGCCAGAATGGATTTAACTACCTTTCCCTCCAAACTGCAACAATCACTAGTCCAATCTGCTGTGGGACAGAGCCTCTCCTTTCTTCCTACATGATAACCAGGATGACTGAGGTGTTCATATGGAAGAAAGTTTCACTGGTTCTGTTTCAGGATCATTAAATAATCATTGGATAAAACACCTAAATTCTGTCTAAATATGGGCTTGGGCTTGACTCTTGACTGAATGGCAAAGCATTTGAATTGTGCTTATTTTACAGAGCACATATTAAATAATAAACAGGATACAGGAACCTGGCTTGCAGTCAGAGGACATAAATCTTGTCCTGGAGGTCACCATCCTATGAGACGGAAGCAAACAAATCTATCTAAAAACACAGCTTAAAAACTTTTTTTGCTGACTGACTAAACTATGTTAAAAGGAAGTTAGTTCACCATCACATTGACCTTTTCCTCTGTGAAGGTGGCTATCATTGATTCTGTTACCTTAATTTCTCTCTGCAAGCACAAAGGGTTAATATATAAAGTATTTTAGTGTAGTATATGGCTTTTGTACTATCTTAACCCATTCTAAATAGTCTATTTCATTGTTACTAATTAAATCTGTCTTCAGCTGTGCAGGTTTTACAACTGATTAAAAAAAAAGGCAAGAAAACTGAAATATATCCTCAATTTCAGAGGAGCTGAGCACACTGCAACAATTATAAACTTCAGTGGGAATACAAAGAGCCACTCCTGGAATCAAGACTTCTTACAGGTATGTAAATATTCTCAACTTTACCTGGCAGCAGTCTCTGTCCTCTTGGAAGAGATAAACTTCTGAACCAGTTAAGTGTTTTTCTCCAGAAGTCCATCAAGTTTGAAAATATTTTTCCAGTTGTAATTAGGAAGGGGAAAGAAATCAGCACATTTAAATATTTCCATGAAATGGCTGCATAGGACTTTTCCTTTCCCTTCAACAAAATTGAGACCTTAGACAGATTTTTTTAGTAGTTGTTTTTTGAAATAGTACCATTTTAGAACTGAAAAAGAGATAAAGAAAAAAAAAACAGAATTAAGAGTTCTTTTCAAATGCTATTGAGAGCAGACACTTCTACATTTTGGAATGGAAAGAGGTAAAAAACCCCAGCAGTGATAATATTAAGAATGCTTCAGCTGAGAACTCAACAGCGTATATCAAAATCACTGGAAAAACTGAGGAGCTGAAGTTCAAAGCCCAGAGCTATGATGTGGGGAATATGTGGGGATAAAAAGATGAAAGGTTTGAATAGATAGAAGGCCCAAGATTTGCTGGTCTTTATGAAATGTAATTAATTTTTAAGCTCTATTTTGCGTTCATAGAGTTCGGCTTAGCTTACAGAGTCTTTCTTTATAGTTTTACATCTGATAATTTGATTATGAAAATGAACTCTCCCACAGCAGGGAATGCTAGTAATCCTGTTCTGATAAGAGATATTTATACAGCACCACCAAATCACTTAAACATAAGGGGGCCATGTGCTTATCCTCATTTCTGATGACGAGTCCACTGTAGCTATCTAAGATTTGTCAGCACATGTTGATATTCCTTGTTCAGTCAGGGCCAGTGCTTTCCAGTGCTGCTTCAGAGCAACAACTTTGACTTCTTTGGATGTTCTGTGGATTTAATTGCTGTGAATTGAGACTCTTTCTTTGTGCTTGCAGCTTAGAATAGAGAGGTGCTGATAGAGGACCTAACCTTTAACCTCTCCTTGATCAGGGAGAAAAGAAAATCTAAGCAATCTTGGGAAATGGAGCAGAGGAAGAAAGGACTAAATTTTGTAAAAAGCAATATAATTCATAAATTTTCATGGCTGAAAGTTATATTGAATGAGCATAAAATATTTGCTGTAAAGTATTTCTTAGCAAGCCATTTCAGCAAAGTAGAATTCAAAATCAGTTGTCTGTGGAGAATTTAGGGGAGATGATGGTAGAATGAAAGTGATGGAAATGACATTTAGACCCACTGCTTACTCTCCCTTCCTTTCTTTCCAAATGATATAATCTAATAATCATTTTAAATGATGTCCATAACCCAAGTTCCATTCTTCAGTTAAACAAATGTAAATTCCCATAGTCATAGTTTCATCATATTAAAAGCAAATGTTTGCTATTATATTACAATGAAGCTTTGACTGCTGTTTCTAAAACACAGTATACTGGAATTTGTCTTAGGCTGCACAGACATTTTGTATAAGACCCATTCTGTTAAAAAGTGAATGCTTTATTCATCACTTTTTTTAGTGGAATGCAATACCAATTTAAGAAAGAAGTAACAGAAGCCTGACTTTGTTCTGATGCTACAAACATTAATAGCTGAGAAAACATATGATCTACTAGAGCATTTCTGGATTACAAGAGTTGGATAAACTTCAAGGCAGCTGGTGTTTTATAAACTAGAAGAGTGCAATGCATGTAAAATTCTGTTTATAGAGAGGTTTCCACATGAAAAAAAAATCACTAAACCCTTTAATAAATTGTCTTTTTATATAGGAATAATTTATCTGGTAATGGAAGTCTTAAGTAGCCAGAAAAATAACATTAGAGGTTTTCTGAGGTAATATTTGTTCTTTGTATGGATCTTTGAAAACTTGTATGGTGTGACATAAAATGTCTAAAATTTAATCCTAAAAATTTTTATGCAAAGAAAAAGATTCAGTTATTTTCTGAAAGTGTGATTTTCAAATACGAGCTCCTTGTTCTAACAGATGTCCTATCATTATGGGATCCCAAATACTTTGGATTTGGAAAGCATTGCCCCCATCCTCCTGAGCAGAGGAGAGACACTTGGGTGGGACAAAAGTTTCAAGTCACACAGCTTGCAGTGGGACATTGTCCATGTGCACACCCCACAAGAGCTTTTAGCTTTTAAGTGCACTTATCAGTAGGCTTCCTAAGCCTTGAACTTTGGTTCAAGGCGATAGAAAATCTGGGATTAAAAGAAAAAATCTGGTTCTGCCCAAGTTGGCACAGGACTGTGTTCTTGCTTGTTTTACCTGTCTTTACTGACCTTTCTGCAGTCAAATATTAGGGAAGCACTTTTCAGCTGACTTATTTAACTTGATTATTAGATATTGATATTACTTCCTATTCTCTCCAGTCACTGACAGATTTGATGACTGTGTTTGCAGTCACTTCTTTTGAATTCAAAATGTGGCTCTAATTCTAAAATTTCTTCATTGTTCCCATTCTAAAGAATTAGTGTTGACAATTTTTTCCTATATGCACCTTTGTTTAGTGTAGTGTTTCATTTAACCTCTGGTTGATTCCAGCACTGTCAGTTATAGATAACCTGTGCTAGAATATTTTAGAGAATTCTTCCACACTGTGTTGGGATGATCATTAGCTGCTGGGTAGGGATTTCAGGATCATAGGATGAGATGGGAAGGGATCACAGGTGGGCTCTGATCAAAACTGCTGCAACAATGCAGGGTGAGCCCTGAGCTCAAGCTGGGCTGTGGCCAGCCTGAGCATCTCTCATTTCTATTTCTCACCCTCTGCCACACACCATGGGCCTGACTCCATCTCCTCCTCACCTCTGTGGAGGTGCTGGCCATTTGCTGGTAAGTGTTTGAGCCCATCCCCTCCCCAGGGTCAGTGAGTCCCCTTCCCTCAGCCCCTCCTCACGGAGCTCCAGCCCTAGACCAACTTCACCAGTGGTGTCCTCCTTGGATGGAGGGGCCCAAAACTGGATGCAGTGTTCCCAACATGGGCTAGACAATAATATATGTGTCACTAACATTTCAGTGACTAGAATGAAATGCCTGGGCTCAGAAGAGGAACACTCATCAGTCGATCTAAGAGCATGAAAGGAGAAAAGGTTCAAAAATATCCTTTTTGAGAGGATAAGTCAGAACCAGACTTCTTTTGATTTCAGTCAGAACCAGAGTGCTGGAGAAAGTTTTGCAACTGGCTGCATATAATGCCTGTATTATTTGTCTTGCCACTCCAGTCCCCACATTCCTGAGTGCAGTGCCTCTGATCATTGCATTCATCCAAACACAATTCTCTCTCATGCAAGTACACCAGAGAAACACAGTTGGAGAGGATTTATCCCATTTCCTTGGTACATAGAAGTTCTGAGTCATTGCCACTACTTGTTTGAGCAGTACTAAATGTAAGCATCTTGGTTGTATCTGTACACCCACACTGAAGTTTTTATATAAGATTCAAATGTGCCTGATTAACATAAGAAAACCCTGTGCATATTTGTGGAGCAGGTGCAAGCAATGTCTCATCTCTTCCTGAACAAAAGGTTGATACATTCTCACAAGTGACTTAATCCAACCTTATAGTTAAAAATTATGTGATTGTAAATGGATAAAAATGAAAGTTAAAAAGCTTCAAGTAATACCCTGTAAATATCAGTTAATATTCAAAAAGGACAGGATGTTTAAAAAAAGAGAAAAGTGACACCACTAACTACCAACAACTAATTTGCACAAGGTCTGCAGCTTGTGTTTTAACTTGTAGATTTAAAATCAAGTGAATTAAAAGTAAATGTAAGCCTGGAGGATATAAGTTTTATGGTGCAGAACCCCATTGAAAAGGGAAGGTAGGAACCTGCTAGAATATGAATGATACCAGTAGTTCAAAATTAATTTTATGGGTTTTTATAATCTCAGTTAAAATTTGTTCAACTATGTGTCATGAAGAGTAGTTATGATATATAGAAAAAGAAGAGGAATTACAACAAATATTTCCTGGTGAGAGGTTTCTCTGAGGTGACAGGATGTGAATTGGGTCTGGGTAACAAAATTCTGGGTGTGTATGTGTGTAGCAGGGGGTAACAATTATTTGGGGAATTTAATCCCATTGAGGAGTAAAACCTGTTGTGGATGACTCCCATCTAAAGCTTTTCTAATCCCGAGGAGAAAAAGGTTGCACGTAAAACCTTGTCACATCAGCTCCAGCTTCCTCCATTGCAGGAAGCACAGCAGGGGTGGCATTAGGGGACAGCCCTCCCATTGACCAGGCAAGCAGGGAAGGGGCAGCTCTGCAGCCTCTCCCCTGCCCCTGCTGGCCCCCGAGGTCGGGCCACAAGGAGCGAGGGCTGGGTGCTTGACCAGGCCTGCCAGGAAACCACCCAGGACTGCCACTTAGGAATGGCAGCTGCTCTTTGTAACAGACCTGTGGAGCTCAGGGAGCAGCAGCAAGAGCTGTCAGGGTTGCTGAGCTGTCCTTTACTGCACATTTACCAAGAGGAGGTTTATTTCTGGTCACCTGGGTTTGTTCATCTTTGTTAAATGTGTTGGCTGAGAATTTACATGCTTTTCTATGTCCGGAAGACAAAAATTGCACTTCAGTTTTTCAATGGTTTTTTTTCGTTCAAATGAATTTTGTTTTATTTAGTGATTTTTTTAAAAATATTTTTTAAACTTTCATTGGTGACAAAGTCTTCACACTTAAAAATCAAGTCAACTGTATTAATTTTTCAATACTGAAAACAGGTAAAGATCCATTCAAATGTGGTTTATAAGAGCTTTGTTTCTTAAGCACAGACAACAACTTTTTGGGGATTTTCTTTCAAGTTTTTTTTTTTAAATACATTCAAAATTCTTCAAAAAGGAAACACTGAAAATCATTAACAGCACAGCCAAGTAACTCAGAGAGGTGCTCTTCAAAAGATGCCAAGTCTGTGTCCCAAAAACACTTTGGCAGGTGTCTATTGCCCCCTTCAGACTATTCCCAGTACTAGAGAAAAATAATTAGTTGGAAATTAATAGCATTCCTTTGCACTGAGGGAAAAATCCTAAGAAGCAAGATATTATTAAGTAGATGGTTGGTGAACTTTTTTTGATATTAGCAAAGGTTTTCTTGGTATTAGAAATGTACAGTAATGCATTAAGTAATTATCTTAATTAGTACAGCAAACAATACCTCAAGTTACATCTTTAGCAGTTAGGTCCAATAGTCACAACTGAGAAAAAAGATCTAAGAGCAATAGCTACAGGATGGGCTAGGAAACTTGGAAATCAATTCAAGCTTCCAGAGTGCATTTATACAGTTTTGGTTAAGTGATTCCAACTCTGTGATTGGGGTCTTCACATGCAAAATAAATTGTGCCCTATTTCTCCTTTCACCTTCTTTCTACTTCAGAAAAAGTTTTTGTAGCATGATCAACACCAGCATGGTAGAAGCTCTTCTTGACTTAATCCCCAGATGGGGGATAACACACCTGGATTTTATATACCTACACAGATTGTGTGTATTTACAGTGGTCCATGTCCATACACATAGATACTGTGTCTATATGTGTGTTCAGCAGCACCCTAATCTCAGCTGAAATTAAGTATTCCCTGCAAAAAGAAAACCACCTCAGTGAAAATGCAGCCTTTGTCAGTATGCTAAGTGACAAGGACAACCGTAGCTAGAAAGTAAAATCATATCACAGAATCACTGGGTTGGAAGAGACCTCCGAGATCATTGAGTCCAACCCAGCCCTAACACCTCAACTAAACCATGGCACTGAGTGCCACATCCAGTCTTTTTCTGAACACATCCAGGGATGGTGACTCCACCACCTCTCCGGGCAGACCATTCCACTACTTTATTGCCCTTTCTGTAAAAAACTTTTTCCTAATATCCAACCTATATTTTCCTTGGTGCAGCTTAAGACTCTGTCCTCTCATTGTGTCAGTTGCTGCCTGGAGAAAGAGACCAACCCCACCTGTCTACAGCCACCCTTCAGGGAGTTGTAGAGAGTGATAAGGTCACGCCAGAGTCTCCTTTTCTCCAGGCTAAACAACCCCAGCTCCCTCAGTCGTTCCTCACAGGACTTGTGTTCCAAGCCCCTCACCAGCCTCGTTGCCTCCTCTGGACGCGCTGCAGCGTCTCCACGTCCTTCCTAAACTGAGGGGCCAGAACTGCACACAGCACTCGAGGTGTGGCCTCAGCAGTGCCGAGTACAGGGGAAGAATGCCCTCCCTGCCCCTGCTGGCCACACTATTCCTGATGCAGGCCAGGATGCCCTTGGCCTTTTTGGCCACCAGGGCACACAGCTGGCTCATGTTCAGCTGCTGTCACCAGTACCCCCAGGTCCCTTTCTGCCTGGGCACTGGCCAGCCACACCATCC
>WAAE01004544.1:40885-62097 GCA_013400495.1 Nicator chloris
GATACCCTGGCCATCCTGTAAGTGCTGTGTGATGACACTCAGTAAAGACTGTTCCATAACCTTTCCAGGTACTGAGGTCAGGCTAACCAGCCTGTAATTATCAGGATCCTCCTTCCCACCCTTTTTGTGAACGGGCACTCATATCATGGAGTTAATACTTGGTGTCTGGGCTGTAATGTTGATTTAGCTTGCCTGAGAGGGCTTTATAAAATAGATGAAAAAAGATTTAAAAGATTATCTTATGCATTGAGTCTTCTTTCTGTAGGGAGAAAAAGAACCTATGCTGCTGCAAAGTTATTTTGTATTCACCTTTCCCAAGCACAACCTGCTGAGATAACAGCACATATAAATACCAGCCTTTTATAGGGTGATACTGCTTTATTACTAGCAAATGGCTAAGGAAGAACAGCAATACAGATTTGATGGTGCATTTTATTCCATGTACCTCATAACATCAAGGTTTCCAGAGAACAAAACTTAAATTTTTGAAAAGGGAAAGAAATACTGAACTAAAATAGTTATTTTCTACTTAGGTAAAGTTCAAAGCCTCTAACTGAAGCTCTTGCATACATACAGTATATTCTATTTGCTGTCTTGTTGCTACTCATTTTGCTGCTAATAGTAAAAAAAAAAGTAAAGTTCATTTTTCACGACAGATTCTCACCATACCAAGGAAAAGCTTGACATCAGCCTTCAAGTTAAATCCCTCTGATGTGAGAGAAGGCTCTTCCTCTTCAGGCAGATTATACATCCAATGAAGTGTAGTGCAATACATCACTGAGGTATGTTGAGTGTTGCTTTCAACAGTTTGCTGCCTTTTTTTTTTTTTAACACTATAAGTTTGGGTTAATCATCCCCATTCCTTGGCACTCAATGATGTAGGTATCATTACTGGCGTCTTCCTCTTCTGATTTTGTCACAGTAAATTTGGCCTAAAAGAGGATTAGAAAGACATCACTAATTAAGTTATCACATGCAGCAGTTTAAATATTCAATATCTGATGTCCAATAATTGTATTGCAATGTGTTTATGTATATTACAGCTTTGACAGGTTTAATTCAAAAAACCATTTAAATAAAGGTGGTAAAAGTATCTAACCATTCTAAAAGCCTTTAACTCTAGAGTATGCTCACTTTCTACAAGAAAATTCCCAGGTAAATATTACAGCAATTGTTTTATCAATGCTTGTTGTCCATGACCAAGTTCAGCACACGCTGCCTGATGAACTGTACATTTTCAACTTACTGCAAGATAATTGATAGGTAAAACTGATAGTCCTGAATGTTTGGACTCACCTTTGTTAGCTGCTCTGCAAAGTGTATAGCTGTTTGAGTATGAAGTGTAATTGGTCCACTCTTCACTCTAGACACTCCCTTTGCTAGTGCCATGAAAATGATCAGCTGAAAGGGAGGGAAATGTAATTATTAAGTCATTCTTCAGATTCTGGAATTTACTGATTAAATAAACCCCAACCAAAACATGCAAAATGTCTGTAGATATAAAAATTTTGTCTTCCAAGTTTCACAAAACTTTATTTAGCTGATTTGGAAGAGTAATCCAAGGCTCCAGAAGTTTGGAGATTGCTACTGTAATGCCTATTACAGAAGGGCTACTTTTCCATAGTGGAGTTTGCCCCTAAATTCCTATTACTGAATTCCTGTTACTACATTTAACTTTGCTCTCCCCCACCATATTATCCCAAAATTCCTCAAAGCCATGTCAGACTCCAGATTAGTAGATTACCTATATGGAGAGAAACTTAGGAAGATACACTTTAATTCTAACACTTTCTGATCACATATTCACCAGACAGACACCTAGAAACCTTTGATTTAAAACATCACCATGACAAGAATACTGCAAGGTGTGCAAGGTAACTCTGTGCAGCTCCCATACACGATGACTCTGGCTGTGGCTTGTTCCCACCAATTGTACTTTCATGCTGTGAAAAAAATAGGCTGAGTCCAAGACCGAGATACTTATTATACTAAATAATATTAATGTATGCCCAGGTGTTTAAAGCTAAGAGGTAACATCATCCTAGCTAAACCAGCCCAAGATTCTTATCAGGCTAACATGAGGCAGTGGAGGGCCTTCATTCTCAAATGAAATTAGGGGAGCAAGTTAATCGGGAGCATGTACTAGATATTCTCTAATACCTTTCCTTAGTATCATTCTAGATATGTAAGGAGGGAGCTATTATCACTGCACAATGTGGAATGCCAAATAGAAGCAAATTCCTGCCTCTTTCTTCCATACTTACTGAGGGCTAGAGAAAGGGAAAATTTGAGGGAGTTGGTGCAAAGCTAAAAGTATTTGTTCCTAAGAAGTATATGTAATTTGCTAATTCAAGTGATGTTGTGACTGCACATCTCAGAGACTACTAACATCTTGCTCCTTTTCTGTTCAGATCTATATTGTTCACAAGTAGTGCATGCATGTTCTTGCTACTCCAGCTTCATGTAAACACATACAGGAACCTTACTTGGTCTTGCAGAGAATCATCCACAGTTCCACCATGTTTAAGATTCTGAAGCAGTGTCTCAGCTGCTTCAATGCCAACCTTGTCAGCATTCTTTCCTAAGAGAGAAATCAGAAAGCTGAAAATTACTACCTAAAGTTTTAAAAATAGAAAAAAAAAAACCCCAAGAAATTATTAGCTTTCTAAACCATATGCTCCTCCTCAAATGTTGGCTTAAAAAAACCCTTCCCATCTTATACTCATCTATAGTTTATACTTCCTAAGCAGTGGAAAGAAAGTAGCCTCATTTAGTCGGAAAAATATTTGATTCAAGTCATTTAAAACAAAGATCACTTCCATTCATTTTAATCTAGTTTCACTCTTGAGCAAAAACTTCAAATGTAAAACACAAAGCCTATGTTCTTAAAGTTCAGAAACATTTCCAGTGATTATCCATTCTGATACAAAGTTAACAGTTCTGTAATTTTTGTAAATTTCCATTTACTGTGTTTTAAATCTGCTAATTTCTGCTGTCCTTTATTTCTAAAAATATACATTTAAAAATGAAACATTCAAAACATCAGATCTTTAAACAGATGATACTTCAGATTCCTATTTGTTATTGATATATTCAGTTAAGTCTCAAAGAATTCATGGAATTCTTACCTCTCTTGCCAAGTGATGACCCAGCTAACAAACATCCTGTTGAGGTCTCTGCAACAATGCTAAGCAGAAAAACAAAAGTAATTAAAATTAAGAACAAAATCGCTCATATTACAGTTTATTTATCAGATATGTAATCAAGATCTAGGTAATTAACCAAAAATATTAGAGGTAACAACAGAAAGCTTGGCCTTATCTTACATTATTCCACTTCCAGTCCCAACAGCTTGATCATCAGGTTCCCTGACAGGCTGAATGTTAATGTAAAGATCTCTGATTTCTCTTCTGATGCATCTCACTGCTGCTGCTGACATGTCTTTTGCCAGCTAACAAGACAAGACATAAACCAAATAATTAAATTATGTAATACAGCAATACTTTTTTCCTCATAAATCTACTTATTACTGTTAATCCCCGAATAAAGAGGCTACTTTATTAACTAGCAAAACAAAGGATTGTTATAAACCCCTACAAGCAAGAACTGAACATGATTTTTTTCTGAAAGTTTTTCTACAAAATTAAGGTAACACTAAATGCTGTACAAATGACAGTTACAGAAATGTATGTAGAAGCTTCAATATCAATAGAAATTCAAGAACTTTTCTTCATAGACAATAATTGATTTTAGTCTTCTCACAAAACATTAGGTTCTAAAAATAACCCACCCCAAAATCAAGTGCAAAAACCCCACCCCACAATTATTATCTACAGAATATACTCTGTAAGAGAGAATACATAAAATAAGTTTTACATCACAAGCAAATGGGGACATACGAAGCTTATCCCATTCCTGTGATCTAATCATAGCTATATTCATAGCTTTGGAGATTTTAAAACCAAAACCAGCAGTCCACAGCTTTTCAAAAAGCATCTCAGCTTCTCCTCTTCCTTCCTCTACTAATTCCTAGCCTGTATGTGAGAAGGAACCATAAGGAGATCCCAGCACTCAGGACAGGAAGGACAGAAAGAAGGAGATACAAAGGAGCAAATTTCTCTCCTTTTTATTTTTGGCTAAACCTACCCTTAACTTGTTCTAATAGCCTTAGCAATGGTTGAAAAACTTGTTGCAGTCTGGCCTCCTCCTATTATAGTGCTCATAAATTTTTGAACAAGGGCCCTAATCTCAGATTTAAAATAATACCCATGAATATGAAGAATATATAAATCAGATATAAAACATCCCTCAATATATGCTAAAGACTTTTGAATAGTCCAATGAAGGATGATAGTGTTCTCATTTCCTGTTTTAGCATTACACTGCTGTGCAATGAATGAATTTGAGGTATGTCCAACATAATATTCTACAGCCTGAATAACTGAAACCATTTAATAAGGTTGCTTAGCTTGTGTAAGACTGCAAAAGACAGGAGAGTAGAGGAATGTTAAGCAGATTGCATGCAATTTTATATAGCTATATAAAGTTGGACACTACCAGAGCCATGATAGGCACTTACTTTGATAGGCAGTGCTCCAGCAACAAATGCCCTTCCATAAATCTTTGTCACTGTGCCACGTTCTGTTAAGTTTATTGGGCTCAGCTCTTTGACTGGAGACATCTGGACTACAACTTCACCACCTCCTTGAGGATAGTAGCCCCTATTTAGAAACAGTAATTGGATATAATTAAATGCAATGATCACAAGGAAAAAAAGAAAAGAGCCAGGAGGCTCTTCATATATTTCACTATACAGTTTTATGTTCCCTGTTACTGTGCATACAAATTTTCTTGATGTGTGCCTTAGAAACCCTTGTAATGGAATTAGGTTCTCTAAAAGTAATCTTCTGTAATGCATATCTTATTAACTTCCTAACACCAATCTAACTGGTACCTTGAAAAAAACTCAGTAATGCATTGCCTGTTCAGCATGTGCTCCCCTCGGGGGAGCCAACAGGAAACATTACACAGCAGCTGTAGACTCATCAAGGAAAAAAAAGACAGCAAAGAACCATATCCCATTCATCATATGCTGACAGTACACACAGGGGCAGCTAATGCAGATTAGTTCATGTATTATAAATTCATCCCTCAGTTTGATTGAGAGCCCCTTGTGTGTGCCTCTGCTCACACACGGGTTCAGTAAGGCCCAGGTCTGCTGCATGGCTCCACAACTCACCTCCTTTTAATGTCACAATTAAATGTGAAATTGAACTTTTCGACTATTGGCTTGAAAACCTGATAAATAAACATATAAAAACACAGAGTGAATTTATTTTGCATTGACAGTTTCCCACTATTTTATGCAATCTTAAAAGAGAAAAAAAAAAACACTCCACACAAAAATTTCAGTTGCATTATTAAAAAAAAAAAGGATAGCCAGTCTCATTCATATAGCTTATTTGACATTCCTCATACTTCATTCTCAATGTCACTTTGTGTAAAAGGATTTTCTTATAGAAAAGAAAAGAAGAGTAATTCACAGCACTTCTAGAATAAAGAATACATTTTAAGTAAAATTTTCTGTAGTAATTAAAACCAAGAGACCATTTGCTGTTTCAGGAAATTCCATGAAACATCGGTTGCTCTCCACATCCAGGACACTAATAGTCTTGTATTCCCATGCCTAATTCCATAATCACAAATAGACTTGCAGTAAGAGCAACAGAGGAACAGCAGTTACATTGCACACACACTCAGGGAAGATGCACCAAGGCAAAGGAATTTCTCCCTACCATGACTGTGTAGTCTATCTGAGGAGCCATCTCCGCATTAGTCCCACCTTTTAAACGAAGCTCTGATGGGGAAGCAGCAAACAGCACACAGGGCATTGCTACCTGCATCAGTAGACACACGCTCCTAAAAGCAATTACAAGATACTCAAATGTCATACACTCATAATCCATAAAATACCACAGAATCATTATATATCAAAGGCAAATTACTTTCCAGAGCCTTTATTTTTGTATTTTATTTTTTAAATTATCTACAAACTTACTAGTCTTAAAAATACTAATTTAAAACTTCATGTGCTTAGCAAGCCTAAATATGAAACTTTTCATTTCACAATAATTTCATCTTTAATAGTTCTGTTTGCAGTAAAAGTTATGCTGGTTCCATCAAAACTCCGGCTTTAGGTAGCAGAAAAGGCTTAGGCAGCAGTAACATTTTAATATATGGATGGAATATGTTCCCAGTTCCAAAAGACTAGTATGACGAGCTGCGCCACTATGAGTGTAAGTAAAATGTCAAAATTTACTTTGTTGTATGGTGATTATTTCATTATTCATCCAGACCTCATGGATGTGAGATACTTACCTAATTTAATGTATTTGGTCTGGTATGTAACATACTAATGTAAGAAAGTAACACCTAAAGTTTTAAATACATAGGCAGCTGCTTTTTGCATATGAACCAAGTGTTCAGCTTTTATATCAATCATACTTTTAAACTTTGCATGTACTTTGGTACTTTGCATGTACTTCATGCATATCCTGCCTATACTACAGGCTGGTCACATACTCTAGCTCAGGCAGCACATTACCAAACTATAAATGTTCTTTTTTCTCCCCCAGTCTGTTGTGATAATTTTAAAGCTATCAGAAGCTGTTGTACAAAGACATACCCTGCTGTTTTTGTATCCGCTATGTGGGTTCCACCTTTGATCTTCCCAGGAGTGAAGGTTATTTCTGTTGAGCCAATTTCTCCACCATTCAGCTTCCCACCACACAGATCTCGAACGATCTCCAATCCAGACAGATGCTGAGGTCTGAGAGTGACAATACCCAGTTAAACACACATCCAAGTAGACTACATGCTCATGTTACATTAAGAGAACCAGTAAACACCAACTAAAAAACTACAATTGCAATTTCAGATCAGACAAGGATCAGAAATTCACTCTGGATGCTACAGTACTTCTGAGTTCACAGGAGCCAAAGGAGCAGCATTCATGCCATACTGGGATATGCAGGATTCCGGTATCTTTTCCACTAGAATGGGTTCAGATAGATAGATGAGATGCAAGAGCAGTCCCTTGTCCTAATGTGATCAATGCTTGGACAGAAATGGAGTGGGCTAATGATGACAATACTGGCTGAGCCAGAACCGGTCACAGCGCTACAATAGAGTTAACAGGTTTACTTTGTACCAGCCTTGTGCTTGTTTCCATCTGTTAGGGTAATTTAAATAGGAAATACACCAACTGTTCTTAACACTGGAAATACACTAACTGTAGCAACACTATGATGGGCACTAACTGTTCGTAACACTGTACGCTCGGTAAGCTACGTTTTGCTCAGGCATTACATGTGTGTGTTCCCCGTTTCAAACCGCGCTCCCTTTAGCGCCTGTGGAAACATTTCCGAGGCAGCGGCCGGGCCGCGCCCTCACCTGCCCCGGCTGCGGCCCGGGGCGGGACCCGCGCTGAGGGCACCGAGCCCGGTTCATGCGCCAGCGTTGCCCCTCACTCCTTGTGAGCCACAGACGGGATTTTCTGCTAAAAAGGCTCTTTTAAAGCAATGCAAACGCAAATGTTTCCGACGAGAGCAGCCAAGGCCTTGCGCAGCCATGCTCCGGCCCCGGAGGGCCCCACACGCCGTAAGTGACCGGCTGAGCGCCCCGGGACCGCCCCGGGTAGGGGTCTCACCTGAGGCCGGGCTGGCTCCGGCCGGCGCGGATCCGGCGCACACGCAGCGGCAGCCCCAGCACGCAGCTCAGCGCCGTGGACACCCGCAGGATCTGCCCGCCCTGCACGGAGAAACGGCGCTCGTCAGGCGCTACGGCACTTTCCGCCCACCCGGCCAGCCCTTACCGCTGCCCGGGGCTAGGTAAGCCGCGGCCCGGTGGCGCTCACCCCCTCCATGATCCCGCCATCTATCTCCACCCTGTCACCGTCCATGGCTGGCGATGAGGGGTGCCACTCGCAGATGCCGCGCCGATAGGATCGCGGCGAGGCCCTAAACACAGCGAGCCCTCGGCGAAGCAGCCCCGGGGCCAGGAGTGCTTCCCGGTGGAGGCGAGCCCGGGATGCTGCGGTGCCGGTGCAGGGGGCGGGCGGCGGTGCCGGGCAAGCGCAGAGCGGAGGCGCCTCCTTGCCCGCCTCCGGGGCGGCTCCGCGGCGGGGAGGAGCAGCCGGCGGGCCCGGCGCTCAGGCAGGGGGCTGGGGTAGCTCCATTGTCCCCGCGGTACTGACCGCCTCCCGGCGTCCCGCAGGAGGCAATGCCTTTCCCCTGTCCTGAGGGCCGGAGCGGTAATAACCGTGGCACCTGGGAGGTCAGAGCCATGCCGCCGGACAAGAGCGGCCGGACTGCTGCCCTCCTCGTTACAAGCTAGTTTTCCTCAGAATCACAGAATCAATTAGGTTGTAAAAGACCTCTGAGATTATCAAGTCCAGCCTATAAGCGAATACCACCACGTCAACCAGACCATGGCACTAAGTACATCACGTCCAGTCTTTTCCTTAAACACCTCTAGGGTTGGCATCTCCACCACCTCCCTGGGCAGCCCGTTCCAAAGTCTAATCACCCTTTCTGTGAGAAGACTCTTCCTAATGTTCACCCTAGGCGCATTTTAAGACTACGCCCTGTCGCTCATCACCTGGCAGAAGAGGTCGACCCCCCCTTGGCTACAATCACCATTCACGTAGAACCATAGAGACGGGCTTGTTGGTCTGGCAGACGCACTTGGGACTTTATTACACTTCTATGGGGACTGGCAGGGCTTTTCGCGCCCGCACGCTCTGCACCGCCACCCTCGCCTCTAGTCCGCGCGCCCCCGCACAGGGGACACTCTCGCGGTCCCTCCCGTGGGCGTGCGTGGGCCCCGCGCACCGCCCGCGCTGCCCGGGCCGCGGCTCCCGGCCGCTCCTGGTTGGCTGTGGCGCCGCGGCCGCCGCCGGTTGGCTGTGCCGGGGGTGTGTGTGGGGCCGCTCTGCCCGGGGTAAGATGGCGGCCGTGACCGCGCTGAGGAGCAGCTGCCGAGCCGCGGGGCGCCTGGTAAGGGGAGCGGGACCCCGCGGGCGGCGGCGCTCCCGGTCAGCCGGGGAGGGGGAGGAATAACGCGCGGCATCCCCGAGCCCTGTTCTTCTGTTCCTGCCGTCCGGCAGGCACACAGCGAGCACCGCACCTCTGCAAACACGACGCGCTCGCGGACCTGCCGCCTCAGCAGTGCCCGGGGGCGGGCAGCACCTCAGCTCCCTCCCCGCTGTGCTCTCCCCGTGCTCCGCGCAGGTGACCGAGTCCCCAGCAGTGCCTGGGACCGCCCGGCCCGCGCTGCACGGGGACCCCCAGAACTGGCACCCTCAGCCCCGCACAGCCCCCGGAGTGCCCTGCCCTTGCCCGTGCTCCCTGTGAAAGAAACGTGTGCCTTTCTGCAGTAAGCCAGTTGACATCCTCCTCTTCTGTTATTTCTAAGTCATCGCATTATTGCTTTGCCTGTGCGTCGCTCTGTTATTATCGCTTCTCCGCCCACGCATCAGCTCCCTTTGCATACCGCATCTGCACGGAGACGGTGTGGCTACACGTACAAAAAAGAGAAACGGATTTCTTTGAATCCCAGGAGCCTTGATACTTGAAAAGTAGTTGAGATACCTTACCATACGAAGTGAATCTGCTTGGTTGCGTTTTGGGGATACTTGGAGTTCCCGAACATAGACTTGGTTCATGGTTTCTTGTCTTCTTGTATTATAGTCTTCTTGCTACTGTGAATAGTGTTGGTTTCCTATTATGTCACCACTATTTTGTGGGATGTCAGAGAAGAAATAACTTTTTGAAATTTAGAAACAAAATTAAGGATCAATTACAGTTTCTAGTATTTTTTCTCTTAATAATTCATATTGTAATTTTAAAGAATAATGATGAGGAATTTTTAAATTATACTTTTGTAATCCAGTTTTCAGCTAGTAACTTATAAGTATTTATAAATAATTTTACTAATTAAGAGCATTGAAAATAGCACTTTCTTTTAAGTTGTTTTTCTAACCATCTACTCCTAAATCCAGAGGGAGATTCTGATAAGATGAAAATGCTCATCTTTTCTACGTGCATGCTGAACTATAGAATTGTCTGGTTTATAGCGTGTTTCCTGCAAGAACATTTTGAATCTGAGGCAGGAGACCTTTGTGTTAAGTGGTAGGGACAGGCAGTTACCTGGACACTGGGACATGTGCCAGATATTTAGATGAGGGATGACATCGGATTAAAACACATTACCAGGGATGTTGCTTTAGTATATAGGTAACTATATCCTTAGAAATACAGAATATGTATGCAAAACACATCTAAAGTGAGGAAATGTTCATTAAAATGATTCAATGGGGCAGAAGGCAAGAGTTCAGTGGGGCAGTATCCTTTAATGCAAAGTCATTACCTGTGAGTATGAACTGTTCAATTTGACTTGGAAATTTAGTGTTACTCCATCATGTAATCCATTCTCTGCAGGCTACTTAAAAATATTTTGGTCTGAGGCCAGCATACATTTTCAGGATCAGTGGTAATTTAGAAAACCAGAGCTGGCTTGTTATTAAGGAAACAATCAAAGCTGAACGTGAGGGGCAAGGCAGTTCTCCCCCTGAGTGCACTCGGCTCCCCTCTTGGCTCGGGTCAAACCACGGCTCTGTCAGCCAGGCTGGTGTGGCCTCAGTCCCAGTGAGGGACTTGAGTGGGCCCTCAGTTCCTTTTTGCCAGAGTCACTCTGCACATCGGAGACTTGCACAGGAAAGGTCTTACCCTGCTGTGCCATTATTGCCTTTAAGTTGCTGTTTAGTGTAATAGTAGCCACGTTAACAAGCTCAGTACCAGCAGTTTGAGGTTTACTGATAGATTTTTCCAGACATCGAAATATGTAGTTGGGTATGCTATGGATATTAGAGCTAATTTTGTCTTTTATGTGCTATTTTTATTTCCTTGTTTGGCATTACGCCAGTATTATGGTGATTAAATGCTGAAATTGTAAGCACAGTCTTTTTGTTTAATGAATTTTAATTTTTTCCTTGTCAGTAATGAACACTGCTCTGTGAAGAGATTGTGTCCTGTATTACTACTTTAACATGCTAGCACATCAACTTTTTGGTAGAGAATATGCAAAACTGAAAACCAGGAAGATTTAATTTTTAAAATGCAGTAGTTTTGAATTATTCCTACAGATATAATATGAAACAGCATGGTCACTCTTTAATAACAACACCAGTCTCTTTTTTTGGCAGTGACATTACTAATTCACTACCTGCATTGGTAACCAAAGGTTAAAAACACATGGAAATCATTGTGAAACTTCACATTTAGAAATAGTTCAGAGATTTGATGTGCTCCTTGTGATCATCTTCACAGGTAAATACTGAATGTTTTCCATTTAGGGTCATATAAAAAGAAAAGAGGGTTTTTGCAAGTTTGTGACAAAAAGGTCTAGTTGAACACTTTTTTCAGTAACATTTTTATGTAAACGTGTAACCTTCAACTGTGAAGAAACCCATAATTAAAAACAGAAGAAAATAGGATTGTGAAGATGTACATTATATACCAGTCCTATAATTTAATGAGAACTTTAAATGTATTCCTAAAATACAATTTTTCATAGCTTAAAATTGCCATGTTACCTGATTGTTGAATATGGAAAGTTGTTTGGAGGACTAATGAAAAGTTTTTCTATTTGCTTGTTATAGGAATTAGAAAAATACTCATTCTAGATCAGTAGGTACCATCTTAGTGGCAGGCAACTGAACAGTAACTCAAATGATACAACTTTGTTGTGTCCATTATGATAGATTGTGTTGTATAAATGTTTGTTCCTTAAAGAAAGGGGATATTAAATATAACTTGCAGTGCTAGGTTAAATAATACAGAAAGTGAGTATGCTGTCAGTTCAGAATTGTATGGCCTGCTGAACGATGTACTTTTCAAAAAGTGAAATGTGATAGCAAATAGTTGAACAGTTTGGGGTGTGGGGAGGGAAACAAGAAGTTTCATATGCTCTGTAATTACTGAAAGGATTTTTTTAAACAAGAAGTTAAAATGAACTTTCCCATGCAGGTGTGCTGTTTTCTGGCTCCTCTAAGAAGATAATTTCTAAATTTTACAGTTTTGAGCTACTTGAGGTACATTGTAGCACCTGAATTTTTTTCATCTCTAAATTAGAGATAGTATCTACAGAGAAATTGTTATTTTTATAAATTTTACAGCACTCTTAAGACAACATAACACCAAAATTACATTAAATTTAATCAATTTTACTGAATAAGAACGTGTCTGAACTAACTTGTGTTGAGATTAATAAAATACCTCTTTATGTCAATGCAAGCACTACCAGCTTTGCTTTTGATCAAAATCATGAGTGATTACAAGAGGCTTTACAGCATAAAATTTTGTCTGAAGAATCTTTCAGAAAAGTCTGTAGACCCGTTAAAGTTGGTTTCTGGATAAATAAAACTGTAACCATAAAAGAAAACCATCTCATGGCCAGTTCTTACAAAATATCATTGAAGCTGATTTGAGATGATGTTTACTTGAAGATGATTGCCTCCTATAAAGGAACAAAAAAGAAAGGGCAACTCTCTGGGCCTTCTGGTATGAATTTCCTTTCTGGTTAGTACTTCTGATCAACCTCTGATGGGAAAAAGAACTGATGAAGACAAATATGCTTGTTTTCCCTGCAGTCTAGGGAAACCTTCCCGCATTCATCCTGGCAAGGAATATTTCAGATGTCTGATGTAGTTGAGACTATGTGTGCTTTTTGCGTGCCTGTCCTGATTAAGCTAATTCCTGAGAGAAACAATAGCAATGAATCACTCACCAAATCCTGTCATGATTTTTGTTAATTGGTTATGTCACTGTGGCTTTGATCTCCCTGTGTGTTAGTGAAAGAAGTTAAAGAAATGGTAAAGCTTTTGCTAATGTAAAGGTTATTGTATATTCAAGAATGTATTCAGTGTAATTGTGTTTCCAGAAGAACTTCTCTTATATAGACTAGAATGAACCTATTTTAGTAGGAGTGTTACGTCAGGGATATTAAATGAGCTCTACATCCTCAGTCCATTGTATTAACCCTTGAGACTTTTCTCCCCAGGTTTGCATTCATCGCGTTAGATCGTGCAGCAGCATTCGCTTTATAAAATCAAAATATGTGTGCGTGTTTGACAAATCTGCCCTCAAGTTTAGTCATCAACAGCGATTATTCAGAACATCTCCTGGTAATCTTTTTCATAATAAAATAATTTCTTTTATTTTGCTGTTTTATGAGTGTTATGTTGGAGGTTTGCATATGGCTGGTGTGTAGACTATTTCTGATGCATTCAGATTTTTCTGTCTGGTAGCTTGTATTTAATATTAAACATGCTGTATTTTCTTATTCTCTGTTTCAAGTTTCATGTGGCCAAATTGTCCAGTTTAAGCTTTCTGACATTGGAGAAGGAATTACAGAGGTGACTGTAAAAGAATGGTAAGCTCTGCTTTCCTGGAAGTATGCTAAGAAATCAGCAGATAGTTTAGCAGCTTTAGCTGTATGATCATTGAGTTATCTGAGAATATTTTCTGGGTTATTAGTGAAGTTTTTCAGGTTTCATTTTACACATTTTAAAAACCTTGTACATACAGAGCTTTACATTTTGTTTGTTTGCAATCTGACATGTTCATGAGTGGAAAAAGTGGAAGGAATGGGTTACACCTGTGTATAGACTTCTCCTTCAGTGATTAATGTTTTTTGAGTTCAGGAGGCTTGTCTTTTGTAATACTTACTTAGACTGAGCTTTAGAAACAAATGACTAGTCTAGAGAATCCACATAATTTTATCCTATACTCCTCTATTGCTTTCAGTAAAAGATTTGAACTTCTGAATTGTTTGTAAAAAGCCAATGGTGAATGGATTAAACAAAATCCAAGTGTACAGTGGAGGAAGACAGTGTTGAAAGGCCTTGTTCTTTGTACAAATACCCCTCTTGGCATGGAAGACAGTGTCCCCTACTATCCATTTCCTTTCTGAAACTGATCGTATATTGACAAGTTGAAACTAGGAACTTGCTTGCATTCAGATTAGGCTGGGCTCATTCATATTTTTAGATGCTTTATAATCTGACAGGAAAACTCTGTTTACTAAAGTAAATGTAATAAGTGTGTAATGATATTCATAATCATGTTGTCATTTCACCCAACAAAGAGTTCTGCGGCAGTCAGGTGACATGCATGTAGCAAACATATCCAGTACATAGAATTTGTCTTCTCATCTGGAATGCACTTCCATGTTGTGGGATGTATATTACTGAACTTACCAAAGGAATACACAGAACAGGTTTTTACACTGACTGTTTCCCAGTAGCCTCTGTCTTTCCTCCCAGGTACATAAAGGAAGGTGACAGTGTGTCTCAGTTCGACAGCATCTGTGAGGTACAGAGTGATAAAGCCTCTGTTACTATCACCAGTCGTTACGATGGCGTCATCAGAAAACTCCATTACAACATAGATGACATTGCTTTTGTTGGAAAACCACTAGTGGACATTGAAATTGATGCTTCAAAAGGTATTGTAAGCCATTTTTTTTCTCATGCATATTTTACGTTTGTTGTCATAAAGCAATCAGTGACAGAGAAGCTTGCTTTTTCCTCCTGAAAATCTTCAAAGATTTTTTTCCCTTTTTAAAGTCAAGACATTTGAGAAAAGAAAAGTTGTGATATAACATCTCCTAGACATTTCCTGTGGAATTTTTAGTTTATTTAGTTTAAGCAGCAGCCTTTAGCAAGCTGTGTTCCCATCCACGTTAACTCGAAGTAAATTGTAAAAACTTCAGCTGTCACCAAATGGTTGAGGTTGGAATTTAACAAATGCTTATAATGTAGTTAAGGTAAATTTTTTTGGTTTTGTTTGTTTGTTTGCAGGTGTTGCCCCAGAAGAAGATGTTGTTGAAACACCTCCTATGTCTCATGAAGAGCACACTCACCAAGAGATAAAAGGTCACAAAACATTAGCAACCCCTGCAGTTCGTCGCCTGGCCATGGAGAACAATGTAGGTTTGCTGAATAAGGTCCTGCTGCATTTTACCCAGCTTTTATATGGCAGTTTGACTGACAAGAACACTGATCTAGAGGAAACACTTGTTTTCAAATACATTTTAAATGTGTGAAAAGTGTCGTAAAAATGAAGAGGATTGTGCTTTCTGATGATTATGGTGGATAGAGAAAGAATTACTGGGCTTAAAACACAGCTAGGAGGCTTTAGGCTGAAGGCTGAGAAAACCTTTCTAGAATAAAAATAAGACAGTGTCAGAGGAGATTCCTGAGAGTCAATGCAAAGTAGGAGGGAAAAATAAAAAAACTACCTTGTTTTGCTTTTCAGATTTGTATTAGAGCAGAGGATATACTAGGTGATGTTTTACATGCCTTTCTAATGCCTTCTTTCCCCTATGAATATTCCATTGGTTTTGAAAGTTCATGATGCATTTTTAGGAGAGAATTAAGTGACAAATAGCTTTTCTCAAATTAATATTGCACTATTATCCTGTGAGGTAATTAGGAGGTTAACAGTACTCATAGTTCCTCCTTGAAGTATGCAGTCAAATACCTAGTGGGACTAGTGGGACTTTTGGATGATTTGAACTATGTTGAATACCAAATAAATTATAGAAAGGAAAAGAAAACTGCAAATACGTTGGATCAGAAATGGGAATAATTTTTAACCACAGCTCACAATATAAGCTATTTTTATGTTGCTGTAAAACTAAAGTGTCACAGCTAGTTATGTACTTTTCAGATTAAATTGAGTGAAGTTGTTGGGACAGGGAAGGATAACAGAATCCTTAAAGAAGATATACTCAACTACTTGGCCAAACAAACAGGAGCTATTTTGCCTCCGTCACCGAAGGCTGAAATTGTCCCACCTCTGCGGAAAACAGAGGCTGCGCCGGCTGCTGCAAAGGACAAAGCACGCAGAATTCCTATACCTGTTTCCAGACCCATTGTGTTTTCAGGAAAAGATAAAACTGAACCTGTAACAGGTAAATCATGAAATACAAAGTCTTGAGACCATGGTCACGGTGGACTACCAGTAACTGTTGCTCTGTGAGTAGCTGATTCCTTTTGATAGGAGTGTGTTTCATATTATTGTTATGCAAGTGAGCATTTAGGAGAACATTCTCTGTAAGAAGCATCTCTGCTGAAATTATTTTATGAAATATTTGTTCATGTTTTGGTTGGATGGAGTTGGGCTGCAAATTGCACTTGCTCATTCTTCAAGTGTATGTTGAAACAGGTAGAAATTCTAAACATGGATTTGTCATGGTAGGAATCATGCCATTAGTGGCAAAGTACAGTGAATTTAAGGGTTTATCAGTGCTTAATAATAGCATACTGCACTACTATGTGAGTGGCATTCACACTTGTTCTGGAGAACAGTGCCATGACAGACATGAAGGTTACAAAAATCACATTAAAAGGGGAAGAATAAAGTTTTTTGCTTGCCTTTCAAGCAGTGTTTATTTGGAGAGGCTGGAAAGGGTAATACAGATTATCATATTATGGTTTCAAATTCATACATACATAGGAGAGAGATGCAGTAATATAATCTGAAGTGTTACAGTCATCAAGATTGAGTTCTATGAACTGAATAACTCTGTAAGTGCTCTTTACCCTGGTCTTTTTTGGTTGTGGTTTGGCTTTGGTTTTGTTTCTGTAAATTGTGTAATTTGGTTAATGGAAACAGATGAAATTTCATGATAACTTCACAGAAGCTCATTTTGTTGGTTTAAGAAGACAATGAATTTTTTACAGGTTTTCAGAAGGCCATGGTAAAGACTATGAGTGCAGCCCTGAAGATCCCCCACTTTGGTTATTGTGATGAGATTGATTTAACTCAACTTGTTCAGCTGCGAGAAGAGCTGAAACCTCTAGCTGAAATCCGGGGAGTTAAGCTTTCCTTCATGCCTTTCTTCATAAAGGTGAGGCATGCAGCAGAGCCCTGTATGGAGTACTGACACAGGTTTTGCCAAAATCTGGTCAATGATTGTTGTAAGTTTTGAGCACCACTCTATCGTCTGGGTAGTTATGGTGGATCACAGGAGAACTTAAAATTGATGTTTTGTTTATTGAGCCACTAATCAATTTACAATTGGAATTGCAGCTAGAGTTATGTAATATCATTGAAATTTTTTGAAATAATAATGGGAAAGGATAGAGTGCCTTTAGCATCATTTAATATGGAGGTGAGCATCACCAGGTGTTTGAATCACACAAAACAGGTTTTTGAAATTGTCAGTATTTTTGAGCTCCTTTAAAATGAACCTCATATGAAATGCATCATTGTTGTTGTTGATGTTAATATTATAATCTTTGTATTGCTAATGAATCTCTTAGATCACTGACTGTTGGCCCTTCCATTATTAACTACTAACTGTCCCTCTAGAAAAGCAGACAGTTGCACTCATGTGCAGTGTACAGCTTAGTCTGAAACTTCTGGTAATGCTGTTGCACTCAGAGTGCTGCCTAAACACTCATTCCATATTGTTGTTAATCTAAATTTTCTCCTACCATTACTTCTTTTCATGGAGCTCTCTGTTTATAAAATATAAAAATCTATTTTTTTTTTCTTTTTTTATATTTAACAGGCAGCCTCTCTGGGATTACTGCAGTATCCCATTCTTAATGCTTCTTTGGATGAGAACTGTCAAAATGTCACATATAAGGTTTGTAAACTATGGATAAATGTTGTGAGCAGAAAGTGTAAAGTAATGTCTAACAGGGGCTTTTCAGAATGTCTGAGCTAATTATAACAACCAAAATTATGGTGTTGTGTAGGAAAGTAATTTGTGTATTCAGATTCTGAGATCTAGATTTGATTTATTGTTGGTCTTATTTCAGTAGTTTGTTAGATAAGAGTCACTTTGATGTTCAGACTTGTCTCAAAAACGCATATTAATATATTAATTCCCTATTTTTCACCTGAATATGGGCCAAGCTTTTAAAATGAGAACATTGCAAATCTAATACAACAATTTTTAAGTAATGGCACGGTGATTCAACTATTCCAACACGCAACCCTTATATATTAAAGTACAGTCTTGATAAAAGTTATATAGTTTTTATACAAGCTGCTGGATAGATACTTCTGGGCAGTAAGTATCTATTTTCTTAAATTATGTGTACTTGCTCCTTGTGGTACAAACTTTTTTTGTGCTGTTTTATAAATGTCTCTCAGAAGCTGTATATTCCTTCCAAAAAATGAAAAGCAAATGATCTCCGTGATGTGAGTGTTAGCTAAGGTCATCTGGAATGGAAATGGAACATGGAGTCTCCCTTTGTTGCAGAGAAACTGCATAGCTCATGATTGAAAAGTTTGTGGTGTTTTTAGGTGACTATGCACACACCAAATATTTTTTCTTTCTTTTTAATGTTAGTGTTCTCTTTAAAATCTGCTGCTTATGTTTTGTTATACATATGATCATCCCAAAGTGCAGTGTTTTCAGTGTGAAGTTGATTCCAGGACTTTGTATTCTCTGAAGATGAAATTGTCAACATCAATTACAGTTTGCAGATGTGAGGCTAGTTTAAAAAAAATTACATCCTTTTCTCCCCTCAAAGTTGTATGCAGGAGTTGCTTACTAAATACAGCACTTTCCAGGTTGAAAAGATGAATAAGGAAAATGTGATTGAAGTGGCTTTTTATGTAAACTACATTTTATGTTGACAGCTTATGTTAATGTCTGGTTAATGAAACTTGCTGCAGGCTTCACACAACATTGGAGTTGCAATGGACACAGAGCAAGGTTTAATTGTCCCAAACGTGAAAAATGTTCAAGTCTGCAGTGTGTTTGACATTGCTGTGGAATTAAATCGCCTCCAGTCCTTGGGCTCTGCAGGCCAGCTGGGAACAAGTGACCTCACTGGGGGAACATTCACCCTTTCAAATATTGGCACAGTAAGTACAGGGAAAATGAGAGCTGCTTCTGAAATCTGCTTCTGAAACGGAAGCTGTACTGAAGTTTAATATGTGAAGAACAAAATCTGTAACAATTAATTCAAGAGGCAATCTGCTTTAAAAAGGTTGTTAAATAATATCCCCACCTTTTTCTTTTCTAGATTGGTGGCACTTACGCCAAACCAGTGATACTACCTCCTGAAGTAGCTATTGGAGCACTTGGAAAGATACAGGTATATTAACTTTATCTCAGTGATAAGAGTGTTAGCTAAGGTCATCTGTAATGAAAATGGAACATGGAGTCTGCTTAGGCAGAGAAAATGCGTAGCTCATGACTGAAAAGTTTGTGGTGTTTTTAGATGACCATGCCCACACCAAATGTTTAATTAGAAGTCTCTTAAACCAAAGGTTCATATTTATTTTTCAGAATTCTTCTGGTTACTAAGAAACAATGTAAATACAGTTTTACAAGTTTTGCAACATGGCAATAGCAATTTTGCTATCAGCAGGGGGAAAACTTGACAAGTGTTCTGAAAATGAAGCTAAATTCCATGAGCCAGGTAGCTGAATCCATACAGAATTTTGAATGTGAAGGCAGTTTTATATTTTCTGAATCTCAGGCTTTAATTCTTTAATATAGACATTTGAGCTCAATGCTGGAAATGAAATGAATATTAACTGAAATTACTTCTATGTTCTTCCTCTGAGTGTTTTTTTGGAGGTGCTTTAAGGAAACTACCGCTTTGAGAACCAACAGTGCAATAAACTATTAAGGAAGAAACTTTTGAGTCAGGAAAGGTTTTTACTACTTCAGTATTTCCATGATGGTGGAAACAGGCTATGACTGTTTATTATGCAGGCTTGCAATATATTCTAATCCACAGCACAAACAGTAATGGAAAGGTCTTGGGTTTTAGCACAGTGCTACTGCTGTCTGTCTAATTCAGCAAAATGTTTTAATTTAGATCAACAAATTAGCAAGAACAAAAAAATACAGATTTGCTAATGAAAATATTTAATTTAATAATGCTGGTTTTGTCCTTCCTCTGATTTTTAGGTTCTTCCTCGGTTTAATGGCAAAGGTGAAGTATTTAAAGCACAAATAATGAATGTGAGTTGGTCAGCTGATCATCGCATCATTGATGGAGCTACAATGGCCCGGTTTTCTAACTTGTGGAAATCTTACTTGGAGAACCCTGCTTCGATGCTGCTGGACCTTAAATAAAGGAAACCATGGCTAGAATATGCCTTTAAACTCTGTGGATTAGACTGAATACCTATAAAAGCTGTCTCTGTTAACACGTGCCCTTTGCTACGTGCATTATATAATAATGTTATGTGGTTGAAAGTTCTCAACAGTTGATATCAGTCTCAATTAGTTGTTACTTCTTTCATTTAGTATTGCTGTAATTTCTTCTACAGCAGACTGTCAAACTGAATAGGTCACAGCTTCTGAATGTGGTGGTGGAATGTCTTTATTTTGCCTTTTATAATAAGAATGTGACTGAGTGCCACTGCTCTACACCTGCACTATTTATAATCTGAAGGGAAATTTTGGAGGGGAATACTCATAGTTCTTCCATTTTGGACACGTAAATTTATTTTAACAAATAATATCTGAATTCCTAAAAGGGATAATGCAGAAATCATATACAAATAAAATGCCTTTAATGCTTCTGCTGTAAGATGTCCAGAGAGCTTTTTGTTGTTTAACTGAGTAAACCTCTTAGGTCTTTTGCTAGTCCACTTTTTCTGGCAATTACTTGCACAGGTACTCTTTATCAAACTATATATAAAGAGGCCATATTTATTCAAATGCTTACTTACAATACTGATTGATAACTATCAAGGCCTTAATACTCTCTAGAATATCCTGTATTTTTAAAAGCTGAACGTAGTTTCAGCCCTTAATGCTTTCCAGTTATTTTTGATTCTTATAGAAAGCATCTGTCTGTTAAAACCAAATGAGAAAGAAAGAAAATAAAAAAAGAAGGATCTTGTTTTATTATTCTGTCATTAGGTAAGCCTGACAGTAAGCTGATCATGATCTAAAAGCTTGCATTCTGTTACTGATACTCAGATACTAGAATCTGATAGATTAATCAGATTCAACAAAGAATGGATATTAAAAAATACTGTGAGATAAGGACTTCTTAAACTCAGATACAAGGCACATAATGAGTAGGTTCAAGGTAATGCCTTTAAAACACAAAACTTGTGGGGCTTTAAGGTAAACTAAACAGATCATGAGGATTGCACTGC
>WAAE01004545.1:0-10271 GCA_013400495.1 Nicator chloris
TATATATATATATATATGCATGCTGTTCCAGCTTGGCACTCAAGCTTTAAAATATCACTCACACTGCATACTGTGTTCTGCTAAAAACAAGCAATGCTCAAGTATGTGAATGAATTTTACACAAAATATTTATGCTCGTAAAAACCCATTCAAACATTTTTCTCTTTTTGTATGTTCCTCTCGCTGTGCCACTATTTGTTTTGGAGGTTGAAGATTTTTAAATACAAGTGAAGACTAGCATGGATGACAAAACTTACAGCTTTCCACATGTCTCTACCAAGATACCACATCTTTGTGATAACAGTGAAGTTCCTCTGCCCATGTTACCTGGAGCTGTTCCTAAGATTTTCAACAAGGTTGCCAGTTAGAAGGAATTGTGACATTTTGTTCATGTGTGTGATACAAGACCTGCAGACTAGGAATTGCTGAAACCACCACTTAATTTCACAATATTTAAACAGTAGATTACCATATTTAGCATTTTTGTCAGCAAGCTGAACAATTAATGGATTTATTGATTGCATGTGTACCTCCTGCTTAGTGATTATTTTCAGCCATAACTGTTTAGCCTGTTAGGGGGTGAAAGCTGTTTTTAATTTACAAGGATGTCAAGATATTTGTAGTCAAAGTGCTTAGGTAAAGGTGGCCATGCTCACCTTGAGTGATCCACTTGTACTGTCTCAGACCTCCTGAGTACTATGATTAATGCACAGGCTGTGTAAAATAAAAAGGCATGGCAGGAAAGGAATAGGGGGAAAAAATGAAGAAAAGTGCTGGCAGAAACAAAAGTGAGAATGCAAAACTCTGGAACCTGACTTGTGCTCTGCATGAAAAACATTTTTACGCTTTATTGCTCCTATGAAAATGCAAGAAGATGGCAACAATGCTACGAGGTAGCATCATGAAATAGAAGGTGGTCTTAAGGGGAGCAGATAGCACTATCAAAGTATATGTAAGAGTAGAGCATTCCCATATCACTTGATGCTGAGCTCTCAATACTGATGGTGTATACACATTAAAATCACTTAACATATGGCATATATTATACTGATGATGCAGAAAAATAGTCTGCCACTGGGAGAGTTCTTTCTCAGTCATTTGCTCTGTGGCACTCTGCCAGTGGCCTGATTGCTGACCAAACCCCATTGTCCCTAAGGACATTTTCAGTATTGATGGTTTCTTCTCCTGGATGAAAGTGGCAAACACATACATTCATTTCTAATGTTATGGCATTTGTTTTTTTCCTTTCTTATCCTAGGCCACTAATTCTCTTACAGGAAAGAGCCCACGTGCAACGCTGGTTTTTCCTCTCTTAGCAATGCTGCAATGAGAATAACTTTTAAGGCCTATTTTAACACATTGATCCTCAAAATATGCTCATCTCTCACCACATATTAGTAAGAATTGCTTGATTTTGCAAGTCTTCGCATCTGAAAACATGCCCCCTCCAGTTCCTTCCATGTTTTCCTTATTTCAGTATAAATTACACAACTTTCACTACATCACATCGGCATCTTCCCCACAATTTTCCTATTCCATTTTCACTTTTCTGCATTTTTTGGCAGCTCTTATGATTATCCACAGGGATTCACCACAGCCACAACATCCTTCTGGAGCAAACTGAGATCACAGCATTGCATTTGAAACACTAGAGGTTGCTAAAGCCTGTGTTTATTCATTGAGTTTTCTGAAGTAAAACAACATGATAGATCTTACTGAATTGAAGTAATGAAAGGAAAATTCCTCCTACTGTCATACCTAAAGTAGCACAAGATAATTCATTCTCTGAGTTCTCTAGCTCCTTGACTGTTAACAAAAGGCACAATAAAAGATCCTGTTCCAGTGCATAAAAGGCATCTATGATACACACAGGATATCTGGGATACAGAAAATTGAGGATAAATGCAGGATCAAGGATTTAATCTTTAGGATCTATTTACACTTTGTCAGACATGAAGGCTTCTAGCTTAAGATTAGTTAATTGCCTTGTTTTAAAATACATGTTATAAGAACATTGCCCAAAAAAGAAAAAAAGGCAAATCCAAATTTTTAAAATAAATGTGAGGTTAATTTTTTTTTGTAAGAACAGATGCACATACTGTATACATGAGATTGTGCCCCATGTCAGGCACATGATACTTCTCCGGATGACTTTTTGAATCTTATATTGTAGGGTTTTCATTGGGTTGAAGAGTATCTGGTCTATAAACCAAACTATTTAGTGGTGATTTCAGTATGTCAACTACTCTGATACATCCAAGACCTTAGCTAAAAAAAGGCAGTCAATCATTTCCTATTACTGTTCTTCTGATTAGCAAAATTAGTACTGATAGGTTACCTGGCAAAGGGAGACTGTACTGAAGCACTAGCCATTACTATAGTAATCAATTTTTACAGCCCTGTGAGAAACCTAACTGGAACAGAGTTGCTTTGTAGCATCTCAGCTTCTGGAATCAAGTTATTAGGCAAGGAACTCATATTATTTTCTTTTGAAGAAAAGACTGCTTATCCAAAAAAATTATTATTTGACACATACCTGCCATGGCTCCCCAAATGAAAAAAAAAAAAAAAAAAATAGAAAGATGACCAGACAGGCTATTTTTAGTAACTGCATGGTTTCATATGCTTAATTTATAAGTAGTGAACACTTGGGACCACCAATCTGTGAATAGTCTTTGGAGAAATTGCTTGGGCCCCTTTCCAACCTCTCTTCCTGACAGGAATTTCTATGAGGGGGGTAGGGAGTTTAAAATGAACGTACCCTGACATCTGGGCTGGGCTAGCTAACAGACCACCTTTGTTCTCAGCAGTTCCAGTGGTTTCCAGTGCAGTCCCTTAGAATATTCTTGTTTCAGGAAGGGAAAGCAAAGCCATGAGAAGAGATCCTGAATATGATTGCAAAAGCTGCCCCCTACTTCCAGAAGGATATACACAGGGGAGTGGAAGGGCCACCTGGCATCAGATGGTATGTTGTCCAGCTTATGTGAGCCCATCAAATAGGTTCTGAGCAGCAGGAGGTTCTATATTTAGAGAGGGAGAATAGCCGAGACATGGTGCCTGATTCTTCTTCAAACTCAAGTCTGCTTGCATGCATGAACAGACTCCCATTGACTTCAGTAGATCAGACTCCACCATTTTAGCCCCAGTAGCGTGGCTGACTTCACAATGCTAAGGTAAGTTTAGCCAAAGTAAAAAGCACACAGTTTTGTTCTGTGTGCAACCAATGCTTTTAAAATAGCAGAGAGAAGAGCAACTGTCTCAACACTTCTCTTCCTACAAAGGCCTGTTAACACACTGTTAGCTTTTCCTGCTTGACTTACTAAGATCACTGAACTTTTTCTACAAAATTTATTTTGTAAGTAAACTTTGTTACTATGGTTGGTCAGAGTTGAATGTCTGGTCAGAGACTAAAGCGAAGTCCTTTTAAAGGGTTATTCATGCTTTCAACATTAAACCTATGTAGCTGGAGAACGAAAAGCTGAAAGTATCTTGGGCTGAGCCCGGCTTCTTGTGTTACAAGAGCTATGGAGAGAAGAGAAAGATTATTTACAGTGCAAATGAAAATAAATTGCAGCCTGTTCCTTGGCCATTATATGAAACAGACCCTGCCTTGTAATTCTGCTGATCTCTATATAGTCATAAAACAGATTTACTTGCTCATCTCCAACACTTAACTGCTACAGATGTCAGACAATTATGCTGAATGAGTGTACTGTGCCTTCATTAGTTTTCTTCTTTTGTCAAAGTTGCCAATTTTGAAAGCTGCCCAGTTATCAAAACTCCACTTAAAGTGCCTAAGATCAGAAACAAGCCCAGGGCAGCAACACAGTATGATACTAGAACAAGTAAAACATTTGTTGACTCATGACCCATTGAGATCAGAAACCCTCAAGAATGTTTTATGCTAAATAAATAAATAGATCTCTGAAGTTAACTGATTGGTCCATGCAGATCAGACTCAACACTTAGCGTAACATTTGCCTGAACAGCAGAAAAGCAGGCAGAGTGCTGCCCTGCAGCTCTACTCTTCCAGACAGAGAATTCAAACACAGCTCTGCTTACTCCCTACCACCTGCTCTCTTCACCTTCTCTGAAGACGACATGTCAGCACAGGGCAGAAAGTACAGCCTTAGGCTTCTTTGAATTATAGAGATGACTAAACAGTCCCCAGCTGGCTCAGGATTAGAGAGATGGACTTAGGTTTCTTAAAGCCACCTTTCTAACTACTTAACAAATGTTTTTCAGTTGTGCAGAGGGCAAAATAGATTTGGTGGAGAAACTATCAATAAACACAGCTCAGGATTCTTCCCCTGATTCTTTATGTCATAATGTACCTTCTGTGACCTGGCTGACAAGGAAATCTAGTTGTACTATACACATCTTAATATCTTCCCTTGCTAAGACTTCAACTGCTCTTCAATTCATGGTGCACTGATACCAGTTCTCAACTAAAACAGAGTGACCTCAATATTCATAGTAGTGATTTTAATTTAACAAGAGATAGGATGGTGGTTGCTGTAGGGCACACTTAATATGTTCTTAATTTGGAAGAGCAAGCATATACTACATACATCTGAATCAACAATGACAAGCCATTCTCATCAAGCATAGTGGCCTTGTTTATCTTGAAGTTCCCCAGACTCATACATTTTACATATTGAAGACTTGACATGAAAACTTACATTTCAGTGATGGAGGATGAGTCTCTGAGACATGAAATCACATTTCTAGACACTGATTTCTGAAAAATGGTATAAAATATCTTGCTTCAAGTCCTTCAGGGGTGTACTAGCTGCAAAACATTTCCTGTGGTGGCTCTAAGGAAAATGCAATGATTTTAACAGTTCATAATAGTTTCACCCACTTTGATACTGGTAAATATGCGAGGTCAACTTTTTAAACTACGGTGAATTACTGATGAAGTAATTAGGAGAGATCCTTATGTTGGATTCTTTTACATGAACTGCAAACTGAAAATTCAATACAGAGCCATGATCATGGAGTAAAGTTATTTTAAAATTCTGAATCTGCTACTCAGAGTCCATCAAATTGATTTCCAAGTGGGTATGGCACTTCTCCATTGCTCTATGAGTAAGCATTTATCTCATAATTTTCAAGATGGTTTAGTCTTTTTTATGTTATTTCTATTGTGATAACTGTCCTTAGATGTCACTGTCTTTCCTGATGTACAGGCTAGGGACAATATACTTTTTGTTTGGTCTGATCACTCTTTCATAATGGATCCTTGTTACATTGTGCTCGGGGGTTCCCCCTGGGGAGGGTCTGGGGGCCCCCTTAAGCTGTATGTTCGCTGGCGGCAGCAGCAGGCAGGCAAGGACACTCCACACGGTGTACTGAGGGTGCTAATTAGGTGAGGATTTATTGGGGGTCCTACCCCGGGGACCAGCATGGTCTCCGAGAGAGGAGGGGGGAAAAAGGAGGGAGGGAGAGCCTAGGGGAGAGAGGAGACCACTGGGCCACGGGTCCAAGAGCAAAGAGGGCTCCTCCTCCCCTTGGCACAGCTTAACAGGGAGATTCAAGGTGGACGCAGAAGACACTTGGCCCAATGAGATTACAGATACGTGATACATTAGGGGAGGATTACAAGCTTGGAATAAACCGTACATCTTCGAGGGGTGAGGACAGAACATACCATTTGACTAAAATGCAACACCACAGATCCTTCTTTCTCTATATGCAGATCTCAAAAAAATCTGAAAAATTATTGCATTTCAGTTAGCACAACATCACTGATCAGTCAGAAATGGCCCCAAAGTGATTTTTTTGCCATTTTCTTCAGACACTGCCGTGATCTCCACTGGCCTGCACAAAGACACTGGGCCTGCTCAGATTCTGCAGAAAGCATCCATGCAGGGTGCCTCAGTGAAAAGCAGCAATTTCATCTGTCACAAACTCATTTCCAAGCACAGAGAAAAGAGTAAGAATCTGAGATCCATCTAGAGTGTAGCAGGCAGTGCCCTCTGCCACCCAGGGAGCCTAGCTGCAGCCTGCACTGGGAGATTACAGATATCAGGTAGATTTCTGGGTGGTTCCCGGGACTGTGTTTTGTGTAATGAAAATACACACCTCCTAAAAATGTGGAAAGCATGAGTACAGTGCTCAGACCACTGCATCTGAGTGGGCTAAAGTCAGAAAGTGGGTGTGTGACTAGTAATTTTATGTGAACACACAATTCTTGAATTTCTGGAAACTGCTCCATTTGGTGCAGCACTTACTGTGGAAGGCTGACACACATGGCTCAACTCATCATGCCATAGGCCTGTCTCCACATACCCCTATTCTCTGGAATGTGATGCATCCTCCAAACTTACATGTGGACTGGATGGTAGCAATTTTCGGAATGCAGATGATGGCACTGATGATGAATCTGATGTTTTCTACTCCAAAAAGATTTTAATGAAAAGGTCAGTGATCTTTGTCCATTTCCCTGGCAACTTCCAGAAAACAGGTAAGCATGAATCATGCTTCTAATCTCAACTGTTGCTTTAGGGATTAAAGAACTAAGAATGGGCAAGGAAAATAGCACTCCATTTATGTAGTAACTGCACAAGTCCATGACTCCACTGCATCCACAAATATCATGTGCAATAAAAGCATTGAACTGTGCTTGTTTGGGGGTCCCTTGGCTTGAAGGGGAAATTTCTTTGGCTGGAAATGGGGTGCGTTGGTTTCTCACTACCCAGCATAATATTAGTCTGCAAAGAATGATCATCTTCACTTGATCAACTCACCCTCTCAAGAGGCATGTCTACACATCTTGCCATCTTGTCACCTGCCTTCTCCACATTGTAAATTCTTATTTGGCAGGCAAAGTGGCAGATCCCAGTAACCTTTCAAAGCCAAGCCTCCCTTTAAACCAAGCATATCCTCCTCAGAGGAGGAGAAGGACAGTGATTCAGACAATGACTCCCATAATCATTGGGCAAAAGTTCAAAAAGAAGCAGCTCTGGATAGCAATTGGGAGTTTGCTGAAAAATTACAAATATTAGCAGCTCCAGTTATATATAAAAGAGGCAGAAACCCTAAGTGGGACTCCATTCCATATGGGGAGGTCAAGGAGTTATGCAAGGCATCCAAAGAATACGGACGTAAATCTTCATGTTTTAAAAATCTTTTACAAGTAACCTTCTCAGCTCATGTGCTTCTCCCTCATGATATTTGCCATGTTATGTCTCTCCTCCTATCACCTACAGAGCTTATTCTGTGGGAATCTATTTGGGAAAAACAACTAAAAGCTTTACTGAAAAATTACAAAAGTGAAGATAGCTGAGCTCATTTTACAGTAGAGCACCTGAGTAGAGATGGACAATTTGAAAAACCCCAAGAGCAAGCCCAAAATCTACCCAGAGCTGTTTTAGAGGACAATGCTGCTCGAAGTGCCCTATTCCAAACATCAGATAGCACCACCCTGCAACAAAGTTTTTCTCATATTCGCCAAAGGGCAGATAAGACATTTATCAAATTTATAGATAGATCAAAAGACAGTATTGATAAACAAGTTGATAACCCACAGGCTAGAGAGGAACTGCTAGCAGCTAGCAGCAGCTAGCAGAAGCTAGCTGCTTCCAATGCAAATACTGAATGTAAAATATCATAAGAGGACTACCCCTAGAACCAGAACCTACCATATAGCAAACGGTAGAAGCCTGAACATGTCTTACAACCACAGAACATACGGTAGCCATGACAGTCAGCAAAGGGGTAGCTGAAGCCTTCGTGGCACAAAACAAAACATGAGATGTTTCAAGTGCGGTGAAATAGGCCACCTCAAGTTTGAGTGTACTAAAGACCTTTTGCATAAACCCCCCTCACTGCCCTGCATGCTTGAACTGTAAAGAACTTTTAAAACACTGTCCCCAGTTGCAATATCACCAGCAGGTACAGCATCAACCGTCTCATCAGCAGCAGCAAAAAAACTTCCACTGAGCACAGCACGGCACCGCATGATGACACCAAATGCCAAGCTGTTTTGTCCCTCTCTTCCCAAAATCTTAGAGCATCGAGGCACTGAGAAATCATCCTCGAAAACATCTACCATCAGGAGCAGCACAGGCTCTCCGAGGCCTACCAACGGGTTCAAGCAGGGACAAGGAGAACGCTGGTAAGTTCCCTTTCCATTGACTTCGTCAATGAAGTAGATTATCGAATCCCAACTAGTAAATATGGACCTCCTGATAGGCCAAGGGACATTTTAATCATAGGGGATGCTATTCATGGACCAGACGGATTACAAGTATTCCCAGAAGTACAAACTGTGGAGCTGTGGCAAGAGATCACTGTGACTGTAACGTGTATAGACCCACCTTGGCATTTGACTAAGTGCACACCTTTTCTCGTACCCACCTGGACTGATGGCTTGCCAGAAAATCCCACAGTTTTTTGGGTACAAATGTTAGGCGAGGACAGACCTATTATAGAGTGTGGCTTATCTAACAAAGGTATCAAAGTTTCTCTTCCAGGCATTGCTGACACCGGGTCAGACGTCACCATTGTGGCTAACTCCACATGGCCACAGGGCTGGGAACAAGTGCCAGTAAATGGAGTCATCTCTGGGATTGGAGGAGCTACCACCTCTATGCGGAACAAAAGGTCAATCGTTATTGAAGGTCCTGCTGGTCAGATTGCCACAGTAAGACCTTTCATAGTAAAAGCACCTGTTATTTTATGGGGCAGAGATCTTTTATCGCAATGGGGAACCAATCTAGAAATCCCTTCAATCAAATGGGATTTTCAGCTGGGGCCACTGTTGAGTGTCTGATACCACCACTTATATGGAAATCTGATGATCCCATTTATATAGAACAGTGGCCCTTATCAGAAATCAAATTAAAGGCACTTGAATCCCTAGTAGAGGAGCAATTAGCCAAGGGCCACATAGTATCATCCACTAGTCCTTGGAATGGCCCTGTCTTTGTCATTTGCAAACCAGGAAAAGACAAGTGGAGGAGTTCTAGTCTTCTCCTAGAAGACCTCAGGAAGGTTAATGAAATCCTGGAGGACATGGGATCACCCCAGCCTGGCCAACTCCCACCTTCAATGCCCCCAAGAGATTGGAAATTGGCAGTCATTGATATTAAAGTTTGTTTTTTTAATATCCCACTCCATCCTAGAGATTCTCCAAGTCTTGCATTTTCAGTGCCTTCAATTAATAGACAAGCTCCTCTAAAAAGCTATCAATGGTGAGTCCTTCCCCAATAGTTAGAATACTCGCCAGCTATTTCCCAAATGTATGTTGCCCGTGTTCTCTTGCCCATTGGAGAAAAATTCCCCAATGCCATAATGCTCCACTACATGGATGATATCCTAATTTGCACTGAGACTGATTATTATCTAGAGACTGTACTTAAAAAGACTATCAAAGCCATTAAAGGAGCAGGGTTTGAAATTGCTACAGAGAAGATCCAGCGCACCTGCCCGTGGACCTATCTTGGATTCCGGACCAGCGAGCGCACAATCACACCCCAGCAGCTCACCATCAAGGACAATCCAAGGACTCTGAGAGACCTCCAACAGCTCTGGCAGCATAAACTGGGTGCATGACCTGATAAGGATCATGACTGAGGACTTTGCGCCCCTTTTCAACCTCCTGAGAGGCCCTGATAACCTAGACTCCCCACGAACCATCACACCAGAGGCCCAAGAAGTGATCCGGAAGGTATCAGAGGCGCTATCCACAAGACAGGCCCACCAAATTGATCCAGCTCTGCCTTTCCAATTCATCATTCTGGGTAAGACACCCAGGTTTCATGGGCTCATTTTTCAGTGGGACCCCACTCTGAAAGATCAGCTTTTAATCACAAAGTGGGTGTTCAAAACACACACACCTAAGAAGACCATCACAACACCTCAAGACCTTATGGCGCACCTTATCATTAAGGCCAGAACTTGTCTCACGACCCTAGCAGGGCTTAAATTCACATGTATATATCTTCCAACAACATTAAACAGTCTAGAACCTGTGCTCCAAACCAATGAACACCTCCAGTTCACCCTTGACAGCTACCCAGGTCAAATCTCCATCCACCCACAAAAACATAAACTATTTAAGACTTGTTTCAATTTGGTCCCAAACTCATTGAAAAGCAGAACTCCCCTAGATGCACTGACTGTGTTTAGTGATGGTTCAGGGAGATCCCACAAGTCAACTATTACTTGGAAAAATCCTGACACTCAGGATTGGGAATCTGATATCAGATTGTTTAGGGATCCCCACAAATTGGAGTTAGCGGCTGTTGTCAGAGCCTTTGAGA
>WAAE01004546.1:0-12027 GCA_013400495.1 Nicator chloris
CGGGGGTCCCGGGGTGCGGGCACAGCTGGGGTCCCCCCGGGGACACTCCCAGCCCCGCAGGTGCAATCCCCGAGGGCAGAACCAGCCCCCCTTGGTGACCCCGGCCCAGGGAAGTGGCGATTTGGCGACATCACAGCCCGGCCCCGCTGCAGCAGCCGGGGGGGCGGCGGGAGGGCGATGCCCTTGGGGGGAATGGTTGGGATCCGTCTGGCTGGGGCAGCTCCGGGCCCTCCCGCCCCCCGCCCGCTGTCACAGCGCTCCTGGGCGGTTTGGCCGTCCCGATCCCGTGGGGATGTGCGGGAAAGGACCCCCCCGGCACAGCCCCGCTCCGCTCCCCAGCCCCTGCACGGAGCCGCCGAACTCCACCTTTCATATCCCGCCCGAGGGGCGTCCGGCTGCCCGACGACCCCCCTGGGAGCCCCGTCAAATCCTGACCCCCAAAAAAGCCCCAGCTGCGGGCTTGGACCCCCCCGGCCGCCCCGCTCCGGGCACTCCCCTCTCTGCTGGCCCCCCCTCCCCGTGCCCTGAAGTTTTTTTGTCTGGGGCGCACGGCGAGGGCTCTGCCGGCAGGAAAAGGGTCTCACCCTTCGCTCTGGGAGAGTTTGGAGCCGGGAAAGTCTGGGAGAGGTTTCGGGGGGTGTGTGCGAGGCAGGTGGTGAAGGCACTGGGGGGGCCGGGGGGGTTCTGTCCCCTCTCCCCTGGCACTGAGGCTCTGTCACCCTTTGCAGTGGCAGAGCTCGGGGCAGCGTCCCCGGAGGAGCTGCGGGACCCCCATCCCCATCCAGCTCCCCGCGCCCGCTCCCTCCGCACCCCAAAGAGCTCTGCCCGGTCCCCCCGGTGCCACCGGGACCCTCCAGCCCCGCACGGCGGGGACCCCGCTGCTGCCTCTGCTGTCCCCTGAGCCCTCCTGCCTCTCACCCAGCCCGGGACCCCCGGGACCGTCCGAACGCCCCCGTGCGATGCCTCCGGGACCCTCCATCCCACCCCCGCCCCGTGCCCCCGGGGATTCTCCATCCCCCGCTGCCTCCGGGGACGCTCCCGGTGCCCCCGGGACGCCGCATCCCCCTCCCCGCCGGGGCTCTCGGGGCTCCCCTCGGGACGCTGCTCCCCCCGGGCGCTGCTCCCCGCACTCACCGCCGGCAGCAGGAGCAGCAGCAGCGGCAGGAGCCCGGCCATGGCGGGGGGGAGCGGGGCCGGTGACACCCCCGGGAGCCGGAGCGCGGCCGGGCTGCCCTCGCTCTGCCGCTCTCCGCCGCGGCGGCGGCCAGAAAAGGGCTGCAAGTCCCTCCCCCTCCTCCTCCTCCTCNCCCTCTCCCCTGGCACTGAGGCTCTGTCACCCTTTGCAGTGGCAGAGCTCGGGGCAGCGTCCCCGGAGGGGCTGCGGGACCCCCATCCCCACCCAGCTCCCCGCGCCCGCTCCCTCCGCACCCCAAAGAGCTCTGCCCGGTCCCCCCGGTGCCACCGGGACCCTCCAGCCCCGCACGGCGGGGACCCCGCTGCTGCCTCTGCTGTCCCCTGAGCCCTCCTGCCTCTCACCCAGCCCGGGACCCCCGGGACCGTCCGAACGCCCCCGTGCGATGCCTCCGGGACCCTCCATCCCACCCCCGCCCCGTGCCCCCGGGGATTCTCCATCCCCCGCTGCCTCCGGGGACGCTCCCGGTGCCCCCGGGACGCCGCATCCCCCTCCCCGCCGGGGCTCTCGGGACTCCCCTCGGGACGCTGCTCCCCCCGGGCGCTGCTCCCCGCACTCACCGCCGGCAGCAGGAGCAGCAGCAGCGGCAGGAGCCCGGCCATGGCGGGGGGGAGCGGGGCCGGTGACACCCCCGGGAGCCGGAGCGCGGCCGGGCTGCCCTCGCTCTGCCGCTCTCCGCCGCGGCGGCGGCCAGAAAAGGGCTGCAAGTCCCTCCCCCTCCTCCTCCTCCTCCTCCTCCTCCTCCTCCTCCTCCTCCTCCCCCCCCTCCCCTCCCCCGGAGCATCGCCGAGCCCGCACCCTCCGCCGCCGCCACACAAAGCCCGGCCCCCCCCGGGCCCCGCCGGCCCCGCCGCCCGCCCACGAAGCGCTTTTGGGGTGCGCTCGGTCCCGTGTCCTGCCCGAGGCTCCTCAGCCCCTCGGTTCTTGACGCCCATCCATCGTTTTCCCTCCTGCGCTGTCTGTCTGTCCGTCCTTCCGGCCCGCTCTCCATCCCCTCCTCTCCCGCGTCCTCCTGTCTGTCCCCGTCCGCCTGTCCCCGTGTCCGCACCGGCACGGGGTCACCGCGGCCACCGCAGCCGTGTGCGCTGGGATGGGGTCACCGGGGTCACCTGCTGCCGGGGACAAGGGACGACATCCCCCAGCCTGGCGACCCCCCAGGCCTGTCCCAGCTGTGCGGGTGACACCGAGAGGCCCCCGGAGGGGACACGCGGCGGGGGCTGAATTAAACCTTTGTCGTTCTGCCCTCCACAGCAAAAAAAAAAAAAAATCCCATTTCGGTGTCCCGTGATCCCCAAAAATGTCCCCGCGTGCCGCCCTCCTTTGTCGTGGCGCTCGCAGGGTGACTCTGCCTGGCCTCCTGCCCTCCCGGAGCCCGCAGCGCTGCCGGCTGGAAATGCCAGGGCTCGTCCCTCACCCCGCGGCGCTGCGTCACCCCGGGGACGGCTCTGTCACCGCACAATGGCACGGGCTCGCTGCTGGCACCGGGAAGGGCCCGGAGCCGCCGTCACTGCCCCGGGGTGGCTCCTGTGGCCACCGCGGCCACGGCACAGCGGATTCGGCCTGGTGTGCGTCCAGCTCCAGGTGTTTCCTCCTGGCTCCGGGCTCTGCAGGTGCTTCTGGGGCTCCCAAAATCCGGCCGTTCCCAGCCCCGCGGCCACCGGAGCCCCCAGATCCCCACGGGAAAGCGGGAAAGCGCCGCTCCGCTGGATTTCCTCTGGAAAAGCCAATCCCCGGCTCTCCAGGGTGCTCAGGGCCGGCTGCTCCCGCCCGGCTCGTCCCGGGAAAGGCTTCCCGGAATTCATCCCGGGAAAAGCTTCCCGGAATTCATCCCGGATTTCATCCCAGAATTCATCCCGGGAAAGGCTTCCCGGAATTCATCCCGGAATTCATCCCGGGAAAGGATTCACGGAATTCATCCCGGATTTCATCCTGGGAAAGGCTTCACGGAATTCATCCCGGAATTCATCCCGGGAAAGGATTCACGGAATTCATCCCGGAATTCATCCCGGAATTCATCCCGGGAAAGGCTTCACGGAATTCATCCCGGAATTCATCCCGGGAAAGGCTTCCCCGAGTTCCCTCTCTCGCAGCTTTTCCAGGGGATTAAACCCGAGCCAAAGCTGCCGTTTGTTCTCCGTCACGGGCAGAACATCTGCGGGCCACATGGAGGAGCCTTCCCAGCCAAAACAGCCACGCTGGGGCCAGGTGGGAGCGGGACGGGAGGTGCCCGGGGCTTGGGGTGGCCACGGGGGGCTGAGATGGCCACCCGAGAGCTGGGATGGCCACCTGGGGGTTGGGATGGCCACCTAGGAATTGGGATGGCCAGTGGGGGTTGGGATGGCCACCCGAGGGTTAGGATGGCCAGCCAGGGTTGGGATGGCCACCTGAGGGTTGGGATGGCCAGCCGGGATTGGGATGGCCACCTGGGGTTTGGGATGGCCACCCGGGGGTTGGGATGCCAGCGATAATCCCAGCGTTCTAGCCATGTTTTTTATGGGATCATTACGGGGTTTTTATGGGATCACCGATGACACCGCAGCCCCAGCGGGACGGGGTGGGCTGACCGGACTTCCTGCGGCTGCAGGGGACAAAGGACGACGTCCCTGGGGACATTCCCGGGGGCAGGGATGGGGCAGACGAGCGGCAGGGCTGGCACGGCGGGGGAGCGGCCGCGGGATCCCGCAATTAATTCACCGCGGCCAGTGGCAAATCCAGATGTTTTCCTCGGGCCCTTGGATAAATCCCTCCTCCCCCTCCTCCTCCTCCTCCTCCTCCTCCTCCTCCTCCTCCTCCTCCTCCTCCTCCCCCTTGCTGGGGACACCGAGCCCGGTCGCTGCCACCACCGCGGCCCGGTGCCAGTCTGGGAATCATCCCGGGAAAAACCCCAGCCCTGGAAAAGCCCATCCCGCCCAGCTGGGCTCCATCTGCGCCGGGCTGGCCCGGCCGAGGGAAGGGAAAATTCCTGCTCCCATCCCAGCCCTCCGCCGCTCCTTTGGAGAAGGGACTCGGGGAATTCTTCACCGAATCACCTGCGCCTCGTTTTTCCCGTCCCCAGAAATGTCGTGGCCCTTTCCTGCTCCATGAGGCGACAAAGAACCTCTGAAAGGTCTGGTGTCACCTCCTGGAATTAAACCCAAAGGCTCTGGGGGTGATGTTTTCTGGGGGGTGAAATGGAATTCTCGGAGCCTTGCGACCCCTAAGGTCGCCCAAAAATTCGCCCACCTGCCGCCGGCTCTGGAGTGGGGCTGACCACCGTCCCGAAAAGCCTCGTGGCCACCCCAAAAAGCCTCGTGGCCACCCCAAAATCGGCTCTGGGTGACGCTGGCGGTGCCAGCCGGGCACGGCGGGGCGGTGCCAGGGCTGGCTCTGAGGTGGGGAGGGCTCAGGGAGGGCTCGGCCCCGCTTTTAATAACAAATAAAAGCTTCCAGGGATTTTCCTGTCGGCTCCCGAGCTCCCCTCAGGCTGAGGAGGGTCACGCATGGAGAGGTTTCCCCGCCGGAGTGCCAGAAAGGGCAGGATTAATTAGCGAAAGGCCAATTAGAGCCGGGTGAAATGTTGCTGTGGTGTCCCTGCCGTCCTCGGGGCGTTTTCACCCCCTCGTGATTTCCCTCCGGGCTCCTCCAGATTTTCCAGCAGCCGCTCCCGCAGGGGTCCAGGGGACGTTTCCCCCTCTCCCCCCACCCAGAAAGAGCCCCCGGAAAGAGCCCGGGTTAAACACTCGGGGCCGCCCAGGTTTTTACGGCTTTTACTCCAAAGCCGAGGTGAAATTCCCTCCCCGACGCCGCCGATCCCGCGGTAATGGCGAGATATAAATGAGGGTGAATTAATAATACACCTCGGGAAGCGAGCATCCACGCCAGGGCCGGGAGCTGCCGGGCGAACCGCGAGGAAAAACCCGCGGGGAGGGAAAGGGGCAGGGCTGGGGCAGGGAATGGGGCCAGAGCCCTCTGCTCCGGGGGAAGGGGAGCAGGAAAAATCCCTTTTCGGGGGGAAAACGGGAGGGAAATCCGTGTGGAATCAGGCTCTGACCTGGCGTCACTTTGCTGGAGCATTCCCATCTCCATGGATTGGAGGGGAATTTAAAAGGAACCTTTGAAATGAGCCGTTCTGGGGGTTTTTTTCCCCAATGGAAAGGGGGGGAAGTTTTTGTTGGAACTCTCCAGACCAGCTCAGCTGTGAGATTCCCCCTCTGCTCCGGGGGAAGGGGAGCAGGAAAAATCCCTTTTCGGGGGGAAAAAGGGAGGGAAATCCGTGTGGAATCAGGCTCTGACCTGGCGTCACTTTGCTGGAGCATTCCCATCTCCATGGATTGGAGGGGAATTTAAACGGAACCTTTGAAATGAGCCGTTCTGGGGTTTTTTTTCCCCCAATGGAAAGGGGGGAAGTTTTTGTTGGAACTCTCCAGACCAGCTCAGCCGTGAGATTCGCACCTTGGGCGAATCCAAGCTGGTGTCTGGAGCAGGGAGGGAAGCGCTCCCGCCTGGATGCTCCGGTTTTCCTGGAAATCCATGGGATTGGGAGCCTTCAAAGCCTCCAGGGACGGAGGCCAAGCTGCCGAGGTGCCCGGGCCTTGCTCCCACCCGGAGCTTTGCCGGCTCCAATCCCACCCTGGGATGGAAAACTGGGAATTCCGGCTCCGTTTGGAATTCCATGGCTGCTGCACATCCTTCCTGCCGGGAGTGCTGGGATCACGGAGCAGCTCCCGGAGCCCTTGGAGTGGTTTTTCCATTCAGGGGAGAACTCTTCCCTGGATTTGTCCAGGAACACCTCCCGCTTTTCCCTGGATCCAGCCTTGCTCATCCCGTCTGTGCCTTGGGTGCAGCCTGCGGAAAACGGGGAATGCTCTGGAGAATCGGCTCCGAGGGGAGATGTTCCCTTTGGGATGGGGCAGTTATTCCATGGGGATGGGGACAGTGATTCCTGTAGGGATGGGGGACAGTGATTCCTGTAGGGATGGGGGACAGTGATTCCTGTAGGGATGGGGTCAGTGATTCCCATGGGAATGGGGCTGTTATTCCTGTAGGGATGGGGTCAGTTATTCCCGTGGGAATGGGGCTCAGTGATTCCCATGGGAATGGGGCTGTTATTCCTGTAGGAATGGGGCTCAGTGATTCCCATGGGAATGGGGCTGTTATTCCTGTAGGGATGGGGTCAGTGATTCCCATGGGAATGGGGCTGTTATTCCTGTAGGGATGGGGTCAGTGATTCCCATGGGAATGGGGCTCAGTGATTCCTGCAGGGATGGGGGTCAGTGATTCCCATGGGAATGGGGCTGTTATTCCTGTAGGAATGGGGCTCAGTGATTCCTGTAGGGATGGGGCTCAGTGATTCCTGTAGGAATGGGGTCAGTGATTCCTGTAGGAATGGGGTCAGTGATTCCTGTAGGGATGGGGTCAGTGATTCCTGTAGGGATGGGGGTCAGTGATTCCTGTAGGGATGGGGCTGTTATTCCTGTAGGGATGGGGCTGTTATTCCCATGGGAATGGGGCTGTTATTCCTGTAGGGATGGGGTCAGTTATTCCCATGGGAATGGGGCTGTTATTCCTATAGGGATGGGGGTCAGTTATTCCCATGGGAATGGGGCCCAGCTGTCCCTACAGGGATGGGGCGATGCCAATGCAGGTGGGGCAGGGGAGGTGAATTCCCATTGGGAAGGACTGCAAGGCTTGGGGACACAGGGGACACAAGGGGACACGGGGGTCACAGGGGACACAGAGGACATGGGGGACACGGGGGTCACAGGGGACACAGTGGACATGGGGGACACAGAGGACACGGGCGCCACAGGGGACATGGGGGACACGGGGGGACACAGTGGACACAGGGGACATGGGGCACACAGGGGCTGAGCCCCCCGGTGCTCTCCAGGGCCTCCCCAGCACTGATTCCCCCCAGGGTGACCCCCCCGGGGTTGGGATGTGACCCCCAGGCCCCAAACACCCCAAATTCTCCGGGCCAGGAGGAACCCAGCACCCCCCGACCCCCCCGGGGTTGGGATGTGACCCCCAGGCCCCAAACACCCCAAATTCTCCGGGCCAGGAGGAGCCCGGCGCCCCCCGAGCTCCCCGGGGTTGGGATGTGACCCCCAGACTCCAAACACCCCAAATTCTCCGGGCCAGGAGGAACCCAGCACCCCCTGAACTCCCCCGGAGCTGCCTCCCGTCCCCCTCGGGGTGTCCCGGGCTGCTCTGGATCACGCTCCCCGATTTCCACGCCTGCCATTCCTCCCTCCATCCCCCTCCCTGCAGCCCCCGGCCTCCCCCCTTCCCTTTTCCCCCTTTCTTTCCCGTCTTTTCCAGCGCCATCCATCACCCTGCCGGCAGCGCGGGGGGTTCGGGATGAATCCTCGGGTCCTTATAAGGCCGGCCTGGAGGAATCTCCGGGAAAGCCGAGCCGGGCTGGGCAGGGGCCGGCAGAAAACAAACCCCGGACAGAAACCAGGGCTCGCCCAGCTCCAAACAACGGCGGGGAGAAAATCCCGGGAATGGAGGGCGGGCAGGGAGGAAGGACAGGGCCGCACGCCGCGGTTATCGGCGATCCATCGATCCCGGCGTTCGGGAACCGATTGATCCCGAACCGATTGATCCCGAACCGATTGATCCCGGCGTTGCTGCTGATGGGTGGGGATTGCGCTGCCCGGAGGGAAGGAGTGTCAGCACCGACGTGTCCGCGGGGATGGGAAGAGGAGAGCTTTTCTTCTCCTTGGCTGCCTGCCGTTCTCCTGCGGGGGTGGGGATTGGTTTCAGCCCGCTCCGTGCTCGGCCGGAGCGGAGGACGGGATAGGGATGGACGGAATGGGATGGAAATGAAACGGAAATAAAATAAAGATCGAATTGAAATGAATAGAAGTAACATAGAGGTAAAATAGAAATAACGTAGAAATAAAGTAGAACTAAAATAAAAATAAAATAGAGATAAAATAGAAAAAGTAGAAATATAGTAGAAACAAAATAGAGATAAAATAGAAAAAGTAGAAATATAGTAGAAACAAAATAGAGATAAAATAGAAATAAAGTAGAAAAAATAGAAATAGAAATAGAAATAGAAATAGAATAGAATAGAATAGAATAGAATAGAATAGAATAGAATAGAATAGAATAGAATAGAATAGAATAGAATAGAATAGAAATATAACAGAAATAGAAATAGAATTGAATCTTTCCACTGGAAGGGCCCTGGAACAACCCTCCCATCCCACTGTGGGATATTTTCCAGCCCCTTCCCTGTGTGTGCAGCCCAGCCCAGACCCAGCGGATTTTTGGGCTCCTTCTCCTGGCACCCTCCAGGCCGGGATGTTCCCCGTGGCTGTGCCGGGAATTCCAGCTGCCCGCTCAGCCCTGCCTCAGTTTCCCCTCTGGAAGCGGGGGCGGGAATTTTCACCCCCAGGTGGGAATTTTCCCCTCCAGGTGCGAATTTTCCCCTCCAGGTGCGAATTTCGCCTCTGCGGAGCCTCTTCCCAGCAGCGCCTGACGCGGGAGGGGGGAGCTCATTTCCCAGCCCGCCGAGATGATGAGGGAACTTAATTGCTGCCCTTCATTGCTTATGCAAATGAGCCGCCAGCATCGGCGGGAGGCGGCCGGGAGCGGAGCCGGGGCCGTGCCCGGAGCGACCCCCCCGGAGGGACCCCGGGGACCCCCAGCGCCTTCCCGGCCCCCCCGCTTCCATCACCTCAATTACCCCGCGTTGATTGTTATTTTAATTAACGGCTTCCCCGCGGGGCTCGGCGCAGGGAAGGCCGAGGGAGGGGAGGCTTTGGGGGCCAGGTGAGAGTCTGGAGCGAATTTGACAAAGGTCACGCAGCCCCGGCTCGATGGGCTCGGGGATAATCGGATTGGGGCGGGCAGCGCTGTCTCGGCCCCGCTGGAATTCTCCGAGCCGGCCAAGAGCGAGGAGGAAATTGAGTAAAAGCAATTTTATCCTGGCTTTTAGGAGGGGTTTAATGAGGGCCAGGACATGACAGTGACAGGGAAAGCGGCCGGGGGGGATCCAGGCGGGAGAGGCGGGCCTGGAGCGGGGAGGAGCTCCTGGGATCGCTGGGATCAGGGTTGTGGTGGGCCTGGGGGGCATCCCGGCGCTGGATTTAGGGGGAGATGGATCCCTGCCACCCCCCGAGGTGTGCACAGGGGGTTGGGGACCTGGAGAGGGGCCGTGCTGGGCTGGGGGCTCTGCCAGCCCCATGGAATTCTCTGTCAGCCCCATGGGATCCATCCCCAGCCCTGTGGGATCCTCTCCCAATCCCATGGGATCCATCCCCAGCCCTATGAGATGTGGACATGCAGGCATAGGAGGTTTAAGCTGAGCTGGGCCAGGCTGGGCTGGGCTTGGCGGAGCTGGGCTGGGCTGGGCTGGGCCGGGCCGGGCTGAGCTGGGCCGGGCCGGGCTGAGCTGGGCCGGGCCGGGCTGAGCTGGGCCGGGCCGGGCTGAGCTGGGCCGGGCCGGGCTGAGCTGGGCTGGGCCGCTCCCTCGTTGCCCTGGGGCAGGATTTGGGATGGATTTCTGTTGGAATCAGTCCAGTCGAGCACGGGGAATGACCTCAGAGCGGCCAGGATGGACAGGAGGAGGAAGAGGAGGGGCAAAGGCTCCTCCTGGGACACGGAGGAGCTTTGGGATTTTGGCTGAGGTGTGGGATGCTCAACCCGGGTCCCACCTGTGGGGAATCCATCCATGGATCCTTGGATCCCTCCCTCCATCCATCCCTCCATCCATCCATCCATCCCTCCATCCATCCATCCATCCATCCATCCATCCCTCCATCCCTCCATCCATCCATCCATCCATCCATCCATCCATCCATCCATCCATCCATCCATCCATCCATCCATCCATCCATCCATCCAAGCCCCGTTTCCCCTCCTTTTCTTTTCCGGGTGTTTTTCCTCTCCCCGGGACACACCCGGGGCCATCCCCCCTGCCCCAGGCGGGCTCGGGGGTCTCTCCCACCCCGATTTCTCCCTCCGGACCCTCCCGGCAGCCCCGGCTGAAACCCGAGCCGCGCCCTGGCAGTGACGGATGGGCCGGGGGCCGCTGCCCTCGCAAATCTCCCGCTTTTAAAAGCATTACGGCTCCCAGGCCAATAAAGCCGGGGATTTGCTGAAGCCGCTTGAGGTCCCATTTTCCCTGGAACCCATTTCCATGGCATGAATCACCGAGCGGAATGAACTCAATTAGTCCAGACAGAGGCAGGAGATAAATCAGGGTCCCATTAGGAAACCTGGAGGGGAATTTATGGCCCCGAGCGGCAGCGCTGGCTGTCTCCCGGCCCTGCCCATCTGCAACCTGCTCCGGAGCCGCGCCGGGACCGCGGGTGCCTCTCCCGGTGCCGGGGCTGCTCCGGGCCGGCTCGGCCCTGCCCTGCCCGCCTGACCCAGACCGGAGCGTTCTCCTTCCCGGGCAGCCTCATTCCCCCTCCTTGTCCGCTCATCCATCGCTGATTCCTGCTCGGGGATGCTCCGGAGAAAGCCGGGGCCTTCCTGGAAATCTGGGCTGGAATTTCCGCGGTTCCAGCGGCTGGAGGCTTTAATCCACGCCGAGCTCCTCGGCAGAGCCCGCGGTGCCGTCCGGGGGTGCTCCTGGGGGGGTTGGATCCCCCTCGGCAGCCGGGGATGAAGGGAGGGGGCCAGGAAGGAGCTGGATGGGCTCCTCCAGGGGGATCAGGCCGCGTTTGGGGCTGTCACCCTCCCTGGGGAGGCTCTGGGTGCTGGCTCTGCGCTCTGCGAGCTGCAGCCCGGCCCTGGGCAGGAGCCCGAGCTGATTTCATCGATCATCGCAGCTGCCCTGGGCTCCTTCCCGGCAGCTCAGAGGGGCTGGAGCCTGCCGGGGACAATTCCTGGTGCCCGGGCAGCGGCAGCTCCATCCCCCGAGGGCTCTGGGGGCAGCCCGGGGGCTCCCAGCTTCGCCCACATCCCTGAGCCAGCGTTTTTCCAGCGCTCAAAAAGGATTTTTGCCTCCCCGGGCAAAAACCACGTCCGCTGCTGGCTTCAGGAGCGGCTCCAAGGGTCGGGAATGCCCCGACCCAAACAAAAAAAGGAAGAAAAAGGCGCGGCAGGAGCTGCTTCTCCCCCAGGAGCCTCCCCAGGAGTGTTCAGGTGCGGGGCTCCATCTCCCCAAAACGACCGCAAGGGTTTTCCCGCAGCCAAGGGCAGCTTTTGGGTGACACAAACTCGGCTCCGGGGGACCCCCGCCAGCCCCCAGCCTCCAAAAAGCGCCTTTTTCACCTTTTTCCCCACCCTGGGTTCTCCGCGCCGCCCCCTCCCCGGGACGCGCCAGCCCGCCCCGACCGGAGCCAGCGGGGAATTTGGGGGATCGATGGCGGGCAATTAACGCGCCCCGGGATCGGGGGGAGAGGCGGCGGAGAGCTCCCAGCTGGGACCGCGGGATGGGAACGCTGGGACGGAGCCATGCGGGAAGTGAGGCCCGGGGAGCGCTGCGGCCGCGCTTGGCACGGGAACCGCCCGGCCTGGCAGACGCGGCAGCGCGGAAATGGAACCGCCGGCGGGGCTCAGACAGCGCTGGGGCTGGCGAACCCTCCGTGGGCCACCAAGCCCCGCCGTGGGCCACCAAGCCCCTCGCTGTGGGCCACCAAGCCCCTCCGTGGGCCACCAAGCCCCTCGCCGTGGGCCACCAAGCCCCTCCGTGGGCCACCCGGCCGTGCTGCTGAAGGCAGAGGTGGCCCGGGTTGTGCTGGAGGGGAAGAGCAGGGGATGGGAGCCCCCCGACAGGTGTGACCCCACCCCTGGATCTGTGACCCCCCCCAGTGTCTGTGACCCCCTGATGTCTGTGACCCCCAATGTCTGTGACCCCTCAATGTCTGTGACCCCCCTCAATGTCTGTGACC
>WAAE01004548.1:0-66047 GCA_013400495.1 Nicator chloris
GGTCCCTGAGCTTCAGCAAAGCCCCTCAGTGGCTGCCAGATCCCATGGCATGAGGGGCACATCCAGCTCTTCATCCCCTGGGAATTATTCAGAGCCTGTGTGGGATTGTGCTGCTGCCAGACCTTGTGGCACAGTGGGGACAATCCAGCTCCACATCCCCTGGGAATTCTCCAGTGCCTGGGGTTGTGCTTGGTGGGAGCCCAGCTGGGAGCACAGAAAACCCTCCTGGTTGTTTTCCAGGTTAGGCAAAGGTCCAAGGCTGGATTTTGGGTGGAAAACAGGCCGATAGATACCATCCCCTTCCTCCCACCCTGCATTTGTCCTGGAAGCTCACCTCAGCCTCAGGCCCTTCTGCTTCCTCATCTGCCTCCTCCTCTCCCAGGAACGCCTGGAGCAGCTGCTCCATCTCCCTGCTGGGGGCTGTGATACCTCCCAGTGCTCCCCACTGCCCGACTGGGGATACTGGGGTCTTCCCCAGCTCCTCGGGGCTCTTTCCCCATCACCTGCCTGCACTTTTCGGTGGCTGGGAGAAGAATTTAGCAATCCCAAAACTGCTTCCCTGCTGAAGGAGCAGTGACTGGGAGGGGCTCTGCAGCCTGCTGGGGGTCCTGCTGGCTGATGGCACCCCCGTGTCCCCCGGGGCAGTGAGCTGGCGGTGCCCTGGCTCTGGGCTCACCCGCGGTCGGTTCCTTGTCCCTGTCCCTGTCGGGGTTGCCGGGGCCTCTCCCGCCCGCCCGCCCGGCACTGCTCAGACTGGTTTAGCAAGTGGATGGGATGGGGCGGCCGCTTTTCCTTTGAAGGGCTCCCGGGAAGCATTTGATGGCTGGAAACCTTCCGAGGAGGAGAAAGGAAAAGACAAAAATAGGTGGTTTTGGGTTTCGGTGGGGGAGCGGGGGAGGCGCGGGGCTGCTCCAGCAGCTTTGCAGACCTTTGTGTGCCGGGCGTGGGCCCAGGCGAGCGGGGTGTCCCCCTGCCCAGAGGGATCCCGACGAGCACCCGGCACAACCAGGAGCTCCCGGCCCAAAGCCGGGGTGGCCTCGGCCCAGGGAGGCAGAGCCAGAGCGGACTGGGGATGTCCACCACGGTCCCGAGAGAGGTGAGTGCGCCAGCCTCGCTCCGGGGTGGCTGGGTGGGTTTGGGGTGGCAGCAGGGAGGGGAAGAGCTGCTGCAGGAGGAAAGCAGGGCCAGGGATGCCCGGGCAGGGCCTGGCCCCTTCCCCAGCCCCCACCTCCTGCGTGGGACCCGGCAGGGGTGGAACCCCGAGTGGGGGCTCTTGGGGGTCCCCTGGGGAGCCAGCCCAGGGCTGAGGTGTGAGGGTGGCTGTGGGGATGCTGGGGGCAGGCTCTGGCTGTACCTGGAGTGATCCGGCCAGTGGGAGCTGAGGTTCGCTTCCCAACCTGATCCAGGCTTCCTGAAAATTTGGTGCCTTTCTTGCCCTTTTAGCTCAAGTTTCTGTAATTCAGGGCTTCACCTGCCTCCTGCTCCCTCATGAGAGGAGGACCTGGCTGTCCTTCCTCACCATTCCCATGGACCTGGAGTGCTGGGACCAGGGGCTGGCGCCCCAGTTCTCCCCCAGCGACTCCCAGCAGCCCCAGCCCCTGGCTGGGACCCCCTTTCAGCTCCCTGTGGTCCCTCCATCCCTCCCTGCACAGGATCTCCCTTCCCAGACCCTCTTCCGCCTCTCTGCATCGGGAATTCTGCGTGGAATGAGGGAGGAAAACACGACGATCCTCGGGAGGGGCGTGCGTTGGTGGCCGGGTCACGGGAGCCGCCGTTATCTCTGTGCCATCGCGGCCGGCACGTGGGGACACAACGGGACCGCCGGGCCCCCGGGGCAAAGTGCCGGTGGCAGAGATGGGCTCAAGGCCGTTCTCCCGGGGCAGATAAGGGCGCTGCCTGGATTTGGCCCATCCCTGCAAGGAGAGGCAGCTCCGCCTTGGGAAATCACGGGTTGATCCCTGCTGGGCAGGAGCAGCCTGGTGTGAGCCCTGCTCCAGGAATGGGATTCACCCGGCTGCAGATGGGATGGAGAGAAAGGGAGCTCTGTTGGTTTTTATAATTTATCGTGGAATCATGGAATTGTTTGGGTTGAAAGGACCTTAGAGCCCATCCAGTCCCACCCCCTGCCATGGCAGGGACACCTTCCACTACCCCAGGCTGCTCCAAGCCCCGTCCAGCCTGGCCTTGGACATTTCCAGGGATGGGGCAGCCACTGTTGCTCTGGGCAACCTCACCACCTGCATTATAAACTTCCTTCTTCCCATATGTGGTCCTGCAGGGTTGGTGACACATTCCCTGTCCCTGCATCACCTGGGAGCCCTGGTGATTGTTCCAGCAGCAGCACAGCTTCCCTGGAAAATAAAACCCTGCAAGGCCTGAGCTGTTCCCATGTTTGCTTTCCCAAAGGCTCAACAAGCTCCACTCTCTGGGATGCTCAGCCCCCCCAGCTGATGTTTTTGGTCCCTGGTGTGGAGTGGCAGCTGTGACACCAAACCTCTGCTGTGGCTCCTGCTTTGAGTGCTCACAGGTCTCATGTGAAGGCCCTGGAGTGGCAGGAATCCCATGGGAACACACATTCCCCTTCCCTGGCAGCACTCTCACTGCTTTCCCTTTGGCCAGGGGGGTAGAGCAGCCTTGCCTTCACCACTTCCTCCCCCTACTCCTGTCGTCCCCTGGAGCTGCTGGGATGTCCCCAAGGTGGTGACAGCAGCATCCCTGCCTGTGTGGGATCCTGCCTGGCACACACAGGGAAGTGGGGAATCTGGGCCTGGTTTGGGATGGGTGAACACAGAGAGGGGAAGATCCAGGCTTTTCCTTGGGGAGGGGATGGGGACAGTCAGGGCTGGATTATCTGGAGTAGAATGGCTTTTTTTTTTTAGTTCTTTGCCAGAAAGGTGATTTTTATTCCCTTGTATCTCTGGATCTTTACACTTCTTCCTTTCCAAAAGTGAAACCCAAACATAGTTTCCTCGTGTCTCCATATGAACCCTGTGCCCTCCTACCTATCTGTGCTTTTCCAACTGTTGCTTTTCTTTTCCTTCAGTGTTTGTGCCTTTTATTTTTGATCCTTCACTTTTTATCCCTGGGAATGAGAAGTGTGAGCAAGCAGGAATCTCCTCTCAAAATTAGTTTTGGTGCAAAATTGATCCACTCATGGAAAAATGGCATTTTCTCATTAAAAAGTACCCATGCCTGTAAAAAACTGGAATATTCCCCTTGTTTCGGTGCAGGGGACTCAGTTTGGGGACAGTGGCCCAGCTGGAGGGGTGTTCCCTGCCTCAGGGTTGGGGACTGACCCCTCCATCCTGGTGGTGCTGGAGCTGCTTGGGCACCGTGGCTGAAGAGGCTCCTGGAAGAGCTCAGGATTTAGAATTGGGGTTGAATCCTGTAGTGCTGGAACTTCATGGGCTCTGAATGGGACCATGGCTGGAGACAGAGTTTGGGGTTGGGATTGGGGATCAAATCCAATGGGATTTGGGGTCTGGCATCTTCCTGAGCTCCGTGGGGGAGCACGGCTGGTGATGGAGCTCCCGGCCACCTGCTCAGGGTTGGGTTTGGGCTTATCCTGGGGTGCTGGGTTTTCCTGGGCACTCTGTTGGAGCATGGCTGGTGATAGAGCTTAAGTTTGGCTCAAGCCAAAATTTGATCCCAAATTTGATCCCCAGTAAAATCCTGGGGTGCCAGAGCTTCCTCAGATCCATGTGGGATCACGGCTGGTGATGGAGCCTGGCCTTGGGGATCAAATCCTGGGGTGCTGGAGCTTCCCAAGCACGTTGTGGGACCACGGCTGGTGACGGAGCTCCCGGCCACCTGCTTGGGGTTGGGATTGGGATTGAATCCCGGAGTGTGGGAGCTTCCCGAGCTCCCTGTCAGAGCACACCTGGTGACGGAGCTGCCGGGTTGGGTTTGGGGTTGAATCCCGGGGAGCTGCAGCTCCCCGAGCTCCCTGCCGGGGCTCCGGGCCGCCCTCTGGCCCTTTTATGTGCGGGTGTCCCGGTGGAGCCGCGGCGGGGCCCCCGCCGGGAGCCTGATTGGCTCCACACCCTGCGCCGCTTCCAGCTCCGCGTTTCCTCCTCCCCGGCCAGGTAAAGCCTTCCCGCGGTCAGGTGAAGCCTTCCCGACCCGGCCCCGGCCTCCCACCAGCGCAGCTCGCTCCGGCTCGCCTCAGGGCTTTGTTTTTTTTTTTTCCCTTCCCCTTCCTCGTTTCCACCGCCTTTTTTCCCCTTTTTTCGCTGTTTTCCGGGCCGGGCCCGTCCCCGCACGGGGGGATGAGCAGCGGGCTGGTGGACGCCGCGGTGTTGGCACCGCTCAAACCCGTCAGCATGTCCGGGGACCCCCACGAGGACAACCCGGTCTTCGAGGACATCAAAGCGCCCTCCCGGCCCCTGGAGAACCCTCCCGACCTGGCGCAGGTAAGCCTTGGGAAGGGGCCGCTTCTGCCCGCTCAGGTGCGCGGAGCCTCCCGAAAACCTCTGGGTTTGGGCTCAATTCTGCTTTGTTTTTCCCCTCGTTGCTGCGACACCTCCGTGGCTTTGTTGGCTCCCGCTTCCCCCTCTGCTGGGTTTTCTCCTGGGCGTGTTGGGTTTCGTTCGGGAATTTTGGTTTGGGTTTTTTGGCCTCCTGTGTGCCTTCACAACTCGGTGTGGGCTTTGCTCCCACTCCAGGGTTCAGTCCATCTCCCCTGGGATTGCCAGGCCAGGGGGTGTCCAGGGCCTCTCCCACTGGGAAAGATTCTGGGATTTGGATCGCTGTGCCTGCGTGTGCCGGACAGGAAACGGAACCTGATTTTCCATTTTACTTTTTTCTCTGTGTTTTTCCGCTGCCACGGTGGGGAAGGAATGCTCCTTGAGATTCCCTGGCAGCATTGCCTTTAGATAGAGACCTGGATAAGTGGCTTTGGGATGTTCCTGCAGGCCTACCCCAGCCAGGGGGACGAGGCTCCGTGTCCCACCACCAGAGCCTCCAGGGGCTCTTCCTGGTGGGAAGGAGGGTGAGGCAGGCCCGGCCCCACACTGGAGCCGTGGTTTCCCCCTTTTCCCGCTCTGTGGGGTGCGGGGTGCCCGGGGTAATGATTAACCCCGAGCCCCACGGCCCCAGCGCCATTTTAATCCGGGCGGGAACGCTCCGGGCCCGGCTGCAGGGACACGCAGGGACCCCAATCCCGGCTGCTGCTCCTCCGGAGACCCCCGGGGGGATCCCAGCATGGCTGGCACCTGCCAGGGGCTGGGGCTGTGTGCTCACTGCCCTTTCCCTTGTCCCTGTGCCACCGGTGCTCCAAGGGCCATTGTGGGGCTCTGTCCCTCGGAGGGAGGTGAAGGCCGTGTCTCCATCTCTGGATTTCCCGGAGATCCAGGATCCACAGGGGCTCTCAGCAGTGCTCGTGGCTGTGGGGTCAGACAGGGGAGCCATTTCTCCCTCCCCTGTGGTGTTCCTGCTCCTCCATGCAGGGTTTGGGGATCACCTGGATCAGAGCTGGGTGGTGGCTCTTGGAAAGCTGGGGATTATCTCTGGGGCCTGTCCCCAGGGGAAAAGCTGTCAACTCCCTCCAAACCTCCCCCAAAATGGGCTGGGGGAGGGTGAGCTTGGCTTTTTCCCTTTTTCCATCCAGGTGGGATGAGGCAGCGGGGCCGTGTGACCATGGCTGGCCCTGAGCCACCTCTTGTCCCCCTCATGGGGACACCCATGGCTGGGGACACCCATGGCTGGGGACACCCATGGCTGGGGACACCTTCACCCCCACCCCATCCTTGCTGCGCTTCCAAAGGAAGGGTGGTTTCTCCTCCCACTTTGCTCTGGGGTGGTGGCAGCTGAGGGGTGGCCTTGGCAGTGTCACCCCTTTGCCACTGACCCTCCTGTGTCCCTTTCTGGGCAGTGGGGACGCTGGGGCAGCAGCTGTGGAGCTGAGCAGATCCCGTGGATCCCCAAACCCACCCAGGGAGCAGGGCTGTGGATGCAACACCCCGAGAGCCCTGGGCTGGACACCACAGCCCCCGGGGAGGAGTTCTCCATGCCCTGGCTCCTTTCTCCTGGTGGATTCCAGAGGCTGTGGCACTGTGGGAGCCGTGGCTGGAGGGTGGAAGAGCTGCAAGGCTGCAGGGCTGGGAAGCCTTTGCTCCAGAGGGTTTTTATCAGTTTGACAAAGCTGCTGCCAAAGGCTGTGACCTGTCAGGCTCCAGCTCGGGGCAATTCCTGCTGCTCTGGCTGCCCGAGCTTGGGAAGAGGTAGGAGCAAATTATCCCTGTGGTTTCAAAGTCCCATTGCCGTATATCCCCCTAAAATTGCTTTTCAGGTAGGAGCTCTTTGCCGTTGAAAATTTTATTGGCTCTGACTCAGGTGGAAACAGATCCTTTGTGGAATTTCCAACCACTTTTTCCCTTTCCTTGGCTTTTCCAACAAAAAAAACCAAAACAAAACAAAAAACCGACAAAACATGAGAAAAGAGGAGGGAAAAGGGCTTGTGAGAGGAAAGGACTTTTCCTTCCCGTTTTGAGTCAGATCAGCCAGAAAAAGTGTTTTCCTCTTTAAATCTCCAGCGGCTGATGCTGCAGGGAATAATAATAACAATAACAACAATAATAATAACAACAAAGTAAAGCTTGTCCAGGGAACGTTTCAGGAGAGGAGGAGCTGATCCCTTTGTGTGGCTGTCGGGTCCCCTGGATGAGTGAGGGGGGATTTTATCCTTGCTCCCACCTGGCTGCCACAGCATTCCCGGGCACCTGGGGCTGGGGAAACATCCCGGGATCACCCAGGGCCAGGAAGGACAGGGCAGGAATTGGCTCCTCCAGGCTTCCCTGCAGCTGTGGGGAGGTGGCTCTGCCACCCACTGTCCGTGAGGAGTTGGGAAGGCAATCCCTGTCTCTGTGGCTCCAGCTGGGAATTCTGGTGTTAGAGGCCCCGGGGCTGTTGAGAAAGGGCAGGAGCTACTGGGAAGAGAGAGCAGGAGAAACCACCAGCCTGTCCCTCAGTTTAACCCCTTCCTGCCTGTGCCAGGCCCCAGGGCAGTTGTGGTGGGGCTGGTGAGCTCTCAGTGGGGCTGAGGCTGTGGTGGGAAACAAGGAAGATCCTGATGAGTGTGGAAAGGGATTTTCCTTGGCTGCAGGCTGAGGAACAGCAGCAAAGGGCTCCCTTTGTGTCCCCTGATCCCAATTCCTGCCCCACAGGCACTTCCCCATCCTATCCTTGGCTCCCTCTGGGCTGGTGGGGATGCTCAGGAAGAATAAAACATCTCCAACATCTCCCTGTGCCATATCCTGCACCTCCTTTGCCACATCCTTACCATGAATGTGGCTGTGGTGGCTTGAGGGTGGCTGTCCCTTGGAGCAGGGATGGCTTTTCCTGCTCCTTGGTGCTCCAGGGCCCTGCAGAGCCCAGCTGGAACCAAGGTGATGGATCCTGGTCAGGGCCAGGAGAGTCCTGCCTTCCATAAATAAAGCTCCTTTATTTCTTAGGAGAGATGCTGGAGTGCCCAGCACAGCTCCCAGGGCTCCCAGGATTCATTTCCTTGGGATCTCGGGAGCTGCAGGAAGGGAATAAATTTGGCTTTTTTGCAGGGAGGGGGGAGATGGCTGCTTTGGAATTTTGCTCTGGACCTGGAATGAGACGCTTGGGGAGAATCTCCTCTCTTGGGGATCCTCCTGGCTTTGGAGAAGGGTTCAGAAATTCCACAGAAGTGTGCAAAATCCATTTCCAAAGGGTGCTGGCAGCCCGTGCAGGCTCCAGGGTGTGCAGGATTGGGGTGGGAGAGATGGGAAGTTAAATCTTGACAAGGAGGAATGGGAACACCGGATCCCTCTGGCATGAGGATGGGTTTGGGAGCTGGTGGAACCTTGCACGAGGGATCTCCAGAGGGAGGGATCCTTCCCTCTGTTTGGCTTTGGGATCAGCTGATCAGCCCGTGGATTTGCAAGTCCGATGGGCTTTGTGCCTGCACGGCCACAGGGAATTGGGACAGATTCCCAGAAAGGATCCATTTATCCCTCTAATTTTGCAGGAAGACCCTTAGGAGAATGCCCACCCCACCCGTGTGCTGGGGTTGGTCCCATGGACCATCAGCTCCAGAGCCTGCAGGAAGCTCTGGATCAAACCAGTGAGCCAAAACCCGGCAGATTCGGGGGCTTCATCCACAATATTCGTTATTTTATTTTTCTGGATGCCCCAAACCCCGCCGAGTTCCCCGGGTGGGTGCAGGAGGGAGCGAGGAGCAGGGTGGAAGGAGGAGCAGGATGGAACAGCTCCATGGACTCGCTCGGCCGAACTTTGAGCTGCAGAGCTGCGCGGCTTTGTCCCGGTGGGACAAAGGCTGATTGTTCTGCCTGGGGAAGTTTGGCAGGGAAGGGGACGAGGATTCCAAATGTGCCCTGCTCGTCCTCCTCCCTGCGACCTGCCCTCCGCGGGGATTAGCTGGAAAAGCGCCTGGTGGGTTGGTGCTTCTTCCTTTCTGGAAACCTGGGAAAGGAGGGAACGAGCGAACGCCGCGGATTTGCGTCTCCCGTGTCTCTGACAGAGCGGATTTGCGCCGTGGCTCCTCCTGAGCGCTGCGTGGGAAGCAAAGCCCGTCACCTGAACTCGCTCCCCGGGCTTTGGGGAATGCATTTCTGGCCCGTGCATCACCGCCCGGGAGTTTTCCCCCTCTCAAACCTGTTCGGTCACCTCCCGGCGCTGTTTTGTTCTCCTTCCCTGCTCCACTGAGTTCTTTTATCCAACCCATCCACTGCAAATAATCGCACTTACGAGCGTCTTGTGAGCTTGATTACAGTGTTTGCTTTCCCCGAGCTCCATTGGCGAATTCCCGCAGTCACAGGGTCCCGCCGGGCTCTGGGGATTGGAGAGCTCGTGTTTACAATTCAGATGTTCTCAGAACTTGAGCTAGCATGAAAACCCTCCAAAAAAAACCCCCGTGGGCTGTTTACCACATCAAAGAGCTTCAGCCCCCTTCGAGCTCGGCTTGAAACTCAAACAAAGAATCTTTCATTGCGTTCAGAAATGCTGCGAGAATTCTTGGAAAATTATTGCTTTCTCAGCGTGATGGGGAGGGACCTTCGAGTTCCCACCCAGAGCAGGATTTGCAAGTATTAAAATGCATTTCAGGACCTCACTCTTTGTAGGATTTTCAGTGCAAGCAGAAGGAATTCATCCCAGGGTAGCTGCTCTGAAAACACAGGTTTATCCCAAACCCAGGATCTTATCCATCCTTTATCAGATCCCTCACACCTGAGGTAATTTATCTCATGGATCTGAACCCATCCTGGAGAGGCCAGAGGATGTGGATGCTCTCCAGGCCATCCAACCATGGGGGTTTTTTGTTGTGTATTTATTTACCCCAAATATTTTAGTGTTGTCTCTATAAAGTCATCATTTTTCCGCTCCTCAGGGGTATTTCAGGGAGCTAAACCCAGGAATGGCTGGCTATATTAAAATTCCTAAATGAGCAGGTTTGATGTTCTCCAAACTGTGGAAAAGCCCCAAATTTGTTGGGAAAATCAGGGCATCTCCCCAGCTCCTCATCCAAAACATTTCTGAACATTTCGTTCTGGGCAAATTCCAATGTTTGGGGACTTTGTGGTTCTGTGGCATGGGAGGAACTCAAATCCATTAATTTGGGGTTTGCCATCCCCTCGGGGATCCCAGCGGTGTCCCAGTCCTTGTGTTTCCCAGGGCTGGCAATGCCCAGGCTCCCAAATGCTCTCCTGGAGCTTCTCCAGGACTGGAGCCTTCTCCTGGGAGCTGTTATTGGCCTGTGACGTAATCAGCCTCCCTTAATTAACAGCAATTGGGAGTTCCTTTATGCACAGGCAAAAGGAGGAAAGGGAGGGTTTGGGTGGAAGGGCCTGGGTCTGGAGGAAACTCCAGATTTCTGCTCCCAGGACCACACCAGGAGCACAGCGATCCCTGCTCGTGGCAGGAGGTGGGATGAGGTGATGGTTCAGGTCCCTTCCAACCCAAACCATTCCATGATTCTGTGAAATCCTCAGCACAGGACTCGTGGCAGGAGTGGACCTGCTCCAATGTCCCCCTCTGTCCTTGTTTGGTCAGGATCTTCTTGGCCTGGGGATGTTCAGGCTTGGAAGAAGAGTTGGCCCAACCCAACCTTCCCAGCTGCCTCAGGGTTTGTTTTGTTTTCCCAACTGCTCTGGGAGGAAGTTGGGGCCGCAGGGATGGGGGGATTTGCTGTCTGTGTGTGAAACCTGACCTCGCCCGGGGTCTGCCTCGGTGGTTTTCCTGGGAAGAACAGGGTTTGTGGCCTCTTTGATGGGATCTGGATGCCAGGAGGGCTCCACAAGCCCCAGCAAGCAGCCAGTGACTCATGCCATTGTCAGCCCCTGGGAACGTGCCTTGGAGAGGAGTGTGAGCTGCCACAGGGACTGGGGGAGGCAGAGTAAATCCCACCAGCTGGGGAGGAGCCCTGCGAGCTCCAAAGCCTCCCCCACAGCACGGTCAGGACTTGGGGCAGGGATGTGGAACTGGGGCAACTGGAAGGCTCAAAGACAATCCCAGTGTCCTGTGGCCAGGAAGAGGTGGGTAAATTTGTCCAGGTAATCCTGGGGATTGTGACATCCAGGAGTCAGAGAGAGGCAGTTCTGGGGTGGAGCTGAGTCCAGAAGGAGTGATGGAGCTGCAGGGGGGCCCCTCTCCTGGCTGGTTCCAAATCCACTGCTGATTTGTGCCTCTGTAACCCAGGGTTCCTGGAGTTCCACCGTGTTTTGGCTGAGGCTGGAGCAGCTCCAAGCCTCTCAATCTTCCAGGAGTTGAAATGACATGAAATAATTTCATTTTTCCCAAAAAACCATGCAAGGGGCTTTAGCAGCTCACACCAGGAATCAGCCCAGCTCGACCTCCAGGAGCTTTGATGGAAAATCTCCCCTTGGCTTTGGTGGAAAATCTCCATTGCCTTTCAGGGGCTTTACCTCAGCCTTTGCTGAGCAGGAGCAGCTCAGAAATCATGGAATGGGAATATCCTGAAAGCTGTGAAGGTCCAACTCCCTGCAGTCCTCATGTCCTCCCTTCCCACACTTTGAGAGTTGTCCTCACACCAGGTGGAGCAATGGCAGAGGGGAGATTCCCTGATTCCCACCTTCCTTCCAGCTCCATCCAGGGCTGAGGTAGCTCTTGGTTCTGCAGAAGTGCAGATCCCAAAAATGTGGATCAACCCTGAAGTCAACATGGGACCCCCCCAACCTCACATCTGGATGTGCTCCTGTGTCATTCCCTTCCCACTCTGGGCTCTGTGTCTCCAAGGTTTTGTCATTTTTCCATCCATTTAGTGCTTTATTTTTGGAAAGTTTCTGCTTGCTGCTGGAGCCTGGCTGTTCCCAGCTGCTCCTCTTCCAGCCCCTTGACCTTGGAGTTGGATGAGGGTGTTTTCCCTGGCTCCCTTGGCCTTTGGGATTGTGGCGTGATCCCGGTGATAAATACCTGAGCTGGATTGCCTTTGAGGGAGCCTTTATCAGCTGCTGGAGGGAAGGAACTGCAAACACAGCCAGCAAGTCTGGGAGAGGGGCGGCCTGGATGGAGATTCCTGGCTTCCCTGGTTCCTGGGGAGTCATTATCTGCTCAGAGAATCCCAACACAAGGGCAGGAGAGAGCACTGGGATAACCCTCCCCATCTCCTAGGCCATCCATGGGCACAACCTGGAGAATGAATGAAATTCCATGAATGATTTGGGGGCAGCATCTCATCCTGGAGTTGCTCTGAACCCCAGGTTTGGGCAGGATGGGGTCTCACATCCTTTGTCTGGCAGGGAACTGAGGCAGGGAAAGGGGAAACGTCTAGAGTGGATGATGTAAACCTTGGCCTTGATCACCTCAGAGGTGTTTTCCAACCCAAATAATCCATGAATGCCTCGAGGGCAGCCCCTCACCCTGGAGGTGCTCCGAGCCCCTGTGGGACTGAGCGAGCAGGGGAGCCCATCCAGGGCCTTCCTGGGCCCAGCACATTCCCACGGGAGCTTGGATTCTGTCTGGGACACGGCTTTGTTGTTCACAGCAGCCAAACAAGTCAGGCACTTGAAAGGAAGAGTCCCGGGGCTTTCTTTGCTAATCCCGTTTCACAGAGAGTTCCAGGAGACTTGAGGAACAAACAGAAAATAACGTCGATCCAGGTTGGTATCAAACCCAAATGATCAGAGGAACAAATATTTACCCAGGTCAATATTTAACCAGGAGACAATAAATGCTGATATTGAACCAAATCTGGATATAAATACAGGCTATTTATAAAGTGAGCCTGCGAAGGGGCACTGCTGGGGCTGTGCCAGGGGGGTTGATTGATGATTATCCTGCCCATTGTTTGCTGATTCCCTTGGAGGCTGCAGTTTTGTGCAGGTGCACGGAGGAGAAGGAGCCCAGGCTGGGCTGTGGCACGGCCGTTGTGCCACACCCGTGCTCCCGGGGTCCCTCACCTGGGCCAGGCCTGTGGGACATTCCCGGTGGACATTCCTGGTGGACATTCCTGGTGGACATTCCTGTTGGACATTCCTGTTGGACATTCCATGGACATTCCTGATGGACATTCCTGATGGAGCCATGTCCTGCTGTCCCCCCATTCCTTGAAACCCCCTGTGAGAGAATCACCGAGTCATGGTTTGTGTTGTAGGGGGGACATCAACGATCACCCAACCAACACTTTGTACTGTCCCAGGCTGCTCCCAGCCCCAATGTCCAGCCTGGCCTTGGGCACTGCCAGGGATCCAGGGGCAGCCACAGCTGCTTTGGGCACCCTGTGCCAGGGCCTGCCCACCCTGCCAGGGAACAATGCCTGCCCAAGATCCCATCCAGCCCTGCCCTCTGGCAGTGGAAGCCATTCCCTGTGTCCTGTCCCTCCATCCCTTGTCCCCAGTCCCTCTCCAGCTCTCCTGGAGCCCCTTTAGGCCCTGGCAGGGGCTCTGAGCTCTCCCTGGAGCCTTCTCCTCTCCAGGTGAGCACCCCCAGCTCTCCCAGCCTGGCTCCAGCCCTGGGAGCAGTTCTATGGCCTCCTATGGATTTATTCCAGCAGTTGCACATCCCTCTGATGCTGGGTCCCAGGGCTGGATGCTCTTGGCTGCCCGGCATGGACACAGGTGACATTTTTCTTGCCCCCTGTCCCCAAAGGTCTTTGCAGCAGTGACAGCTCCACACTGGGGGGTGGGTGTGAGCAGGAGCCTGGGATCCACCTGAGAAGGAATCTCCCTTCTGCGAGATGCAATGGGAGCTCTGGCCAGGCAGGAGTGAGCACAGGGCTGGTGACATCCCCCTGCTGTCCCCCCAGCCCCTCCCTGGGCCACCTTCAGAGCTGGTGCCTGTTTAGCAAACACTGATTTCCCTCCTGGTCCCCTGGCTCTGCCCGGGTGGTGACAACACCTGATGTTCCTCTGCCGTTTGTCATTTTTCACCTGCAGATAAGGAGGTGTTCAATCAGGGGACAGCCACGTCCCTCCCCTGCTCCGCCAGCCCCAGCCCAGCTCTCCGTGCTCGTGGTTAATCCGGGTTTATCTGGGGCCTGCCAAGAAATGTTTGTGTTGGACTCTGCATGAATCGATCTCTGTGCTGATAACAGCTGCCCCAGCCTGGGACATCTGATCCAGGAATAAATCCCAGGCTCCTGCAGGGTTTGTGGGAGTTGGCAGGGCTGGAGGGGCTCATGTCCACCCCTGTGAACCACTGGGAGATCCTGCCCCTGGAAAATCCACTCTGGAGAGGTGGGATGGCATTGCTCTCTTCATCGAGCCACTGGTTTTACTGGGGCTTGGGGCTTGGCATCCTCCAGCTCTCCAGGGGCTGCTCCTGAGGTTATCCCATCCTCCAGGGCATTTTGGTCACCAGGTTTGGGTGTGCTAAGTGTAACACTGCTGGTCCAGTGGCACAAACTGGTGTCCAGTGGCCTTGCTGTAGTGGACACAGTGCTGGTTTGTGCCTTCTCCTCGGTGTTATTTTGCTTTTCTTTCTCTGCCCAGTTGAGGAGGTGCTTCTCCAGGGTCACACTTGGGTGACTTTGGGGGAAGATCCCTCTAGAATTCAGTGCTTTGACTGTGTGAGAGGAGTTTCTTGTTGGCTTTCCCTTCCTGGACATAGAAAGATGGTTACAAATCAAAGAGAGTGGGTTTAGGTGGGATGCTGGGAAGGAATTCCTGGCTGTGAGGGTGGGCAGGCCCTGGCACAGGGGGCCCAGAGCAGCTGTGGCTGCCCCTGGATCCCTGGCAGTGCCCAAGGCCAGGCTGGACACTGGGGCTTGGAGCACCCTGGGGCAGTGGGATGGGATGAGCTTTGAGGTCGCTTCCAACTCAAATCATTGTGGGATTCTGTGAATGATCCCAGTCCCTCTGGACTCCCAGAAGGTTTGTTGGTGTTTCCCTTTATCCCTGAGCTGCTGATCCATGGTGGCTGACTGGCCATGCAGTCAGTGTTGTCTGGTGCCTCCTGCCCCATCCTGGTCTGCAGTGATGGCAGGGGTGGCCTGGCCAGTGGCTGTGAGGGAGACTGGCCCCGTGATCCCACTAAAAACCTGGTGGCTCTTCATCTGCAAGGCTCTGAGGCCTTTCCCCATCAGCTCATGTCTCGTGCGCTGTTGGGATGAGCTGAGCACCCTGTTGGCAGGATAAGTTCAATCCTTCCCAAAAAGAGCCTGGAAATGCTTCATTCCCTGCCTGTGGCTGGCAGGCAGGGGGGAAGGGATGGGCTGATCATTCCAGGTCATTGCTGTCCCAGAGGTGGGGGACAGGCAGAGGATATGGGGTCTCCAGCTGTGGGATCTGAAATTCTCCTGGAAATGAAAAGGAGAAGGATGTGGAATGAGAATGAGCTCACAGGGGGCTGGTAAATACTGGTTTGGGATTTGGAGGAATCCCAGATCTCTTCCCCTCTTCATGGTGCTGGAGGACTGTGGCCTGTTTGGAACACTGACCTTGGAGAAAGGAGCTGGGTCTGAGGGATCTGGGAAGAGCCCTGAGCCCTCTGTGTGAATCTGGGAGAGGTGGAGGCAGGAGAAGGGAGAGGTGCAGGACACTTGTGAGTGCGTTGTCACCCGTGTGGGGATGATAAAGGCATTTAAGGTGCTGTGCCTCGGTCTTCTTGAGAGAGCTCTGTATGTCCCATTTGACTCTTCTTTCCAAAGAGGCTTCCCTTGTTCCTCCTTGGACAGGCTCCAGCCATGGTGGGCAACCATCAACCTATGGTGGGCAACCACCAGCTGCTTCCATGTCCAGAGTGTGGGGTGGGAGGAGACACCATTGGCAGGGGGGACACCTGGAGACCCTGAGGGGGCTCTGGGAGGCTCTGGGGGGTGCTGCCCTCCTTGGCCAGGGGAATCTGGGGGAGTCTTTGGGGTGAGCAAGCTGGGGAGGACACCCCACTAACCCAGCCCTGCCTCCCACAGCTGCACCCCATGAGGATGGACCAGCGGATGCCACCGCTCATCCTGGAGGTGAGTGGGTTCCCTCCTTCCTTCCCCTGCATCCTCCTGCTCCTGTTGGGAAGAGGAAACACGGAAGTCCCCAAGAGACTGAGCTGGAACATTCCCCCCTCCCCATTCCCACTTCCATTCACTCCCTGCTTCCATCCCCGCTTCCAGCTGGGGCACATCCCTCCATCTCTGCCCGTCCCCTGTGTCAGTGTGTCACTGTCACCTCCATGGCCCGTGTGTCTCCATGGGCTGGATCCCAGCGGCTGTGACAGGAGTCAGGAGTGGCAGCCACGAGCACCTGAGCCCTTGAGTGGCACTTGGTCACCCCAGCTGTGCTGTTTCTGAGCTGAGGACTTTGTAGGATCACAGAATGGTTTAATTTGGAAAAACCAAAGGACCATCTTAAAAAAAACTTAAAGGACCATCAAGTCCAATCATTCCCCCAGCACTGCCAAGGCCACCACTGACCCATGTCCCCAAGTGCCACATCCCCATGGCTGTGGCAGCAATGGGGACTCCAGTCAGGGCTGGGCAACCCTTTTTGGGAAAGATTTTCCCAATATCCACCCTGCCCCTCCTCTGGCCCAGCCTGAGGTCGTTCCCTCTCCTCCTGTCCCTGTTCCCTGGGAGCAGAGCCCAACCCCCCCGGCTGTCCCCTCCTGTCAGGGAGTTGTGCAGAGCCACGGGGTCTCCCCTGAGCCTCCTTTTCTCCAGGCTGAGCCCCTTCCCAGCTCCCTCAGCTGCTGGATTTGGATGGGGCACTGGTTGGGAAGTGCTTTGGGGGTGCCAGCACCAGGCCAGGCAGCGTTTTCCAGGTGTTTCTCTGTCACAAACAAAAATTTCCTGTTTCTCCCTGTGCAGAGGACGCTGGTGCTTGGCATTGCTGCAGAACTGTGGCCCAGTGGAGCATTCCACGGGGTGGGATTGTTGTTGTTCAGGTCCTGCACACACACACAGAGCAATGGGGCAGGGCTAGTATCCTCCTGTCTGGTGACAGCCACTGCTGGCCCTTAGCATCCCTTTCTCCAGGAGCCTGAAGGGGAATTGCTGTGGGGTTTTAATGAAAAGATCAGGAAAAGTCCGTGCTCTGCAGGGAGAGGTGGTTCTGGAGGAAGGGAGGGCAGATGGCACCAAACAAGGGCCCTCCATGGAAACTGGGGCCCTCCATGGAATCCTTTAGTTTGGAAAGGCCCTCTGAGCTCCACACCTTTCCCCATTTATGTTCCTGCCTGGTCCCCTGAGGCAGAAGGACCTTCCCTTGGGAACTGGAGGTGAGAAAGTGAAATGCCAGAGATAAAGGAAGCGTGGAAGGAAAAGGCACCCAGAGCTTTGCCCTGCCCCTGCTCCTGCCAAGTGGGGCCGTTCATTGCTCAGGAATGTGCGGCATCCTGGGCTGCCCGGGGCGAGCTGATTCCCAAGGGAACCTGGCCTGTGCCAGCCTGGGTGCCAGGAGTGCCCAGGGCTGGGCTCCAAGGCTTTGCCGTGGTTCTCCCGAGGGAGGGAAGCCGCACTGGGCACGGCGGGGAGCAGGGGGGGACTTGGGGCTTGGAGCTCTCCATGAGGGTGGGATGGAGGTGCAGCTCTCTGAGGCCCTTCCCTGCCTCCTGCTGATGCCTCGGGGTAAAGAGGGAGGGCAGGCAGCAGAGACAGGACCCAGGGAAGGGCTGGAGCTGGGCCAGGGAGGGTTAGGGTGGAAATTAGGGAAAGGTTCCTCATCCAGAGGGTGCTGGGCACTGCCCAGGCTCCCCAGGGAATGGGCACGGCCCCGAGGCTGCCAGAGCTCCAGGAGCCTTTGGTCAATCAGGGTGGGGTTGTTGGGTGTCTGTGCAGAACCAGGGGATAGACTGGAGGATCCTTGTGGATCCCTTCCACCTCCACAAGCAGCTTTAGGCTCTGCCTGAGCGAGGGTTCCTTCTCCAGAGGGGCTGTTTGAGCTTCCTTTAACCAGGACAGGAGCTTCCAGCACCTCCACGTCTGATGAGGACAGACATGGCATGGTTGGACTTGATGACCTTAGAGGTCTTTTCCACACATCACAGTTCCCTTATTCTGCAGGATTCCCAGCACGCTGTGTGCACACACCAGTCCCAGCCTGGCCTCCCCGAGCTCCTTCCCGAGTGGCAGAGGGTGGATTTGTGGCTGTCCCTGTGCCTGGGTGACAGCCAGCTCAGCCATGTGTTGCCAGCAGGGCTCCCTGAGGTGCAAAGGCTCTTTGAATGAGCTGGAAGCTCCGTGATCCTTTCCCTGGAAAGGGCGAGGAAAGCTCTTGGCTCCTGCCCAGCTTTGTTAAGAGCCCTGAGGTGGCAGCAGGGCTGACTTTGGCCCGTGGCACTGTGGTGACACAGTTCAGGGCTGGAAACCTCGGCTCAGGGCGTGGGCTGAGCTCAGCTCCTGCTCCTGGAGTGCACTCCAGGCTCTGCCAGGGAAACCTGGTGGTTTTCCAGCTGCTCTCCATAGGAATGAGGGCTTTGACACTTGGAGAACCACGTAATTAAGGGCTGGAGCTCTGCACAAGAGCTTTAGTGCTAGGATCTGCAACAATGAGCAGAACCTGAGTCATCCAACACCAGAAGATGAATTTCCTCAAGGATTGCTCCATCAGGGTGCTGGATTGTTGGGTCTGGATGCAGTGGGATGCCCCAGCAGGCAGGAACAAGGAGGGTGAGGAACCAGAGCCAGAAGTTGTGGTAGCTTGGAGGAGCCAGGCTTGTAAAAACAACTCTATAAAACCAGAACTAACCCAAAGGCTGAGTCACTGCCCAGGTGAGGCAGGAAGGCAGGAGCTGTTCCCATTTTAGGCTCAGAACACACTGAATTAGTGGCACTATCACTTACATTTCTAGGCCCAAATTATTCCCAATTAATTAGAGATAGTGTCCTAGAATTCCTCAGTTCATTAAAGAGACTGTCCCAGAATAAAACACTCCTCAGGCTGCTGAGTTTAAAGGAGACCAGAGGCAGCATGTCCAATGTGGGCTGCAGATCCAGCGTGCCTGAGGTGTGAGCCTGGCTGGATTCATCCCATTCCTGGTGCTCCCTCCTGCTATTTGTGTGGCCAAAGCTTTGCACCCAAAGCTTGCTTCCCTTTCATTTCTGTCCTACCTGCACCCTATCCCGGCTGCCCAGTGTTATCAGGGACATAGGGAGGGGGGAAGCAGGGCAGAGGATGCTGATTCAGCCCTGGGGAGTCTGGCTGAGTCAGACCCGGAGCTAAATCAGCTCAGGTTCCTGGGCTGTTCCAGCTGCTCCCTCCGTTTCCTGCTTGCTCATACCCCCTTTGAACGTTGGCCTCCCCGCTCTGGGTGTCAGGGTCACCTCTCCCAGGTCCCGTGTCCGTGTTTTGGCTGCAGGCGCGCTCGGAGATGGACAAGTACCTGTCCAGCGAGGCGCCGCCGGTGCCGATGCTGGCGGACAAGAAGTACCGCCGGGAGAGCGCCTCGGTGGTGGACGAGTTCTTCTCCACGGAGAAGCCCAGCTCCACGCCCTACAGCGTGAACATCAATGTCATCCTGCCCGACACCACCCACCTGCGCACGGGGCTCTACCGGCCCCCCAAACCCGTGGCCCCCTTCCCGCAGATCAAAACCGAGCCCGGCAGCAGCTTCTCCCAGCCCTGCTCGTCCTCCTCCGGCCCCACGCAGACGCTGCCCGACTTCACCAGCGTGTTCAGCATGCCCCAGTCGGTGGCAGTCAACAACATCTTCATCAAGCAGGAGATGCCCGCGGAGATCCCGCTGGCCGCCCACCCGCAGCAGTCCCAGCTCTTCCAGCTGCCCCTGGGCGCTGCCAGCGCCGACATTCCCACCCTGGCGTCCTCCTCCAGCAGCACCACGGCCATCAGCTGCCTCAGCGGGGTCACCATGTCCACGGGCTCCGTGGCCAGCGTGGCACACAGACCTGTGCAGCCAGCAGGGGCCCTCAAGCAGTACCCGCACGTGGCCCAGGGACACGGAAGCTTCGGGAACATCCCTGGGCAGTTCTACCCCGCTCCGGGGGTGACTCTGCCCCCCTCGCCCCCCAACTCGCAGCCTGGCAGCCCCGAGAACCAACCCGAGCTCATCAACACCATCTCTCCCCCGCCGTCCTATGAGGCCACTTTTGGACTGAAGCTGGTCCAGTCGTCCCAGGTCCCCCCAGTCCCCAGCGGTGTCGGGGGCCTCTCCCAGGGGCACATCGTGATGCAGCCCCCCAAGTACAACCGGCGCAACAACCCCGAGCTGGAGAAGAGGAGGATCCATCACTGTGACTACCCAGGTGTGCTCATCACTGGGGGGCTCTGGGCACCCTGAGGGTAGGTGGGAGCCTCCAGGGAGGGTAATCTGAGATCCCTTGGGGATGAAGCTGTGGATGGAGCCCCAGGGAAGTGGGAGGGAGTAGAAGAGGTTGATCCCACCAGCACGGTGTGGTTCCGTGGTTGTTTTGTGGTTGTTTTGTCCCCTTCCTCTCTCTTTACACTCTTGCAAAAGCAACTNAAGTCGAAGAGGTTGATCCCAGCAGCACGGTGTGGTTCCTGTTTTGTCCCCTTCCCTCTCCCTTTACACTCTTGCAAAAGCAACTCAGCAAGGTAGAGAGCTTCTGCAAAACCAGAGATGCTCCTGGGAATCTGCTCCTGGGAATCTGCTCCTGAGCTGTTGCTTCACTCTGGTCTCTCCCAGCCCCGAGCAGCCACAAGAAGCCACTCTGCCATTCCCACTGACCCTTCCTTTCCCTCTCTCTCACAATGGGTGGAAAAACCAGCAAGGAATTCCCACCAAGAGCCCTGCTGGACTCTCTCTGAGAGTTCTGATCTTCCAAAGAGACAATGAGCTGAATATCCCTGTGCCATCCTTCCGTGGCTCCATGTGCTGCAGCAGGAGCTGTGGAAGGGCAATCATGGAGTGATTTGGGTTGGAAGGGACATTTAAAGGCCATGTCATCCCACCTCCTGCCATGGGCAGGGACACCTTCCACTGCCCCAGTTTGCTCCTAGCCCTCAAGCTGAGGATCAGCCCATAGCAGCTGTGGCTGCCCCTGGCTCCCTGGCAGTGCCCAAGGCCAGGCTGGACAGGGCTGGGAATACCCTGGGATAGTGGAAGGTGTCCCTGCCCATGGCAGGGGGTGGAACAGGATGAGCTTTCCTTCCAACCCAAACCGGTCTGGGATTCCATGACACACACCAGGGAAGCAAATCCCATTGAGAGATCCCAGTGGGAGCCATCTGAGGGCTTGGACATCGCCACTCCCAGAGCCAGGACACACCTCCCACTTCCTGGGCTGATCCCCAGTGCTGAGCAGTTGTGGATGAGCAAACAGTTTTCCCATGGGGGTGTGTGAATGAGGAAAGTTACTTCCTAACTGCCTCCTGTGAGGTTTATGGACTCTTTCCATGGCATGGGAGTGGCTGGAGGTCAGCCCAGAGGCTCTGACTGCTCCAGATCCTGTCTCCAGCCATGATGCCAGGAGCTGCATAAGAGCAGGACAGGTTGAGAGAGATCTTGCTGTGCTTATACCTTCCCATTCTCTGGCATCCTGTGGATCAGGGACTTTCTGAGCCAGAAGCTGCCAGTGGTTGATGGGTTGTGCTGAATTTTTTACCTTCTGCTGGTCATGGTGAGGACATGAAAGGTGGAATTAGATCTGAGACAGATTCCTCATGTCTGACTGCTCAGAGGCTCATCCTGCAGGGTTTGCACCAAGGCAAAGCAGGATTTTGGTTTGTGGTGCAAAAAAAAAACCCCAAATCTGCACTGAATAAATCCTGGGTCTGTACATGCAGAGATGGAGCAGGGATCCATATGATCCCTCCCTCAAAGGTTCAGCTGGAGGTGACTACAGTCAGGAATAATGGTAAGGAATTCTCACCAACCTGGTCTGTGTGAGGAAGTGAGGGGGGCTTGGAGACTTCATACTTGGAACCAGATGAACATGGGAGACCTGTTTGTAAAGCCCCCATCCAGAACCTTCCAGGGCCTAAAGGGGCTGGAGGGGGACTGGAGACCAGGGATGGAAGGACAGGACACAGGGAATGGCTTCCCACTGCCAGAGGGCAGGGCTGGATGGGATCTTGGGCAGGAATTGTTCCCTGGCAGGGTGGGCAGGCCCTGGCACAGGGTGCCCAGAGCAGCTGTGGCTGCCCCTGGATCCCTGGCAGTGCCCAAGGCCAGGCTGGACACTGGGGCTTGGAGCAGCCTGGGACAGTGGGAGCTGTCCCTGCCCATGGCAGGAGTGGAGTGGGAAGAGCTTTGAGATCCCTTCCAACCCAAACCATGCCATGAGTCCATGGTCTCTCTCCCAAATGTGAGGGGTTGCCAAAGCCTCAGAGCACCAGAAGCAAAACTGAACGGGGCCACCACCCCTTGTGCCTCCTGTCGAGGAGGGGAAAAGCAGCTCCTGCCCCATCTGAACAGGACAGGACCAAGGGCTGATGCTGGGCAAGAGGCCCCTTTGGGCTGGGTGGAAACACTAGGATGAAAAATGTCCCTGTGCTGCTTGTGTAGGTCATAAAAATTCAAATTCATATTTGAATGTCCTCATCAAAACACAAAGCAGCAGGGCCAGAAAGGGCAGCAGGGGCTTCCTTAAGCTTTATCCAACTGAAACTTTGGAGGGATTAAACCTGACTCGTTTTGAGACACCTGCTGCTGGAACTTTTCCCCAGTCATGGTGTCTGTGTTAAACCCTGTCTTTGATGAAACCTGTTCATGCTGATCTTGTGAAAACACTTCTCCCTGGCTCTCTTCTGGGACCTGGAAGCCAAGTTGTGACTGTCTCTGGCTGTTTCCTGCTTCCTGGAACATTTGTACCACGTCTGCTGGGCCAGGGCTGTTACAAAACCCAGCCTTGCAAAGTGATATCAGCTATGACTGGAACCCAGAGAGACAAAGGGCAGCACAGAGCCAGAAATGTGGGGGAATTGAGTCTTTTCATCCTGGTGGTGGAAGGGGGGGGTTTGAACCCCTGTGCTTGACTCTTCCTGCCCTAGTTCCCAGCACAAGTCCCATGGGTGGCAGGAGAAGGTGTTCAAGTCTGTCTGCCTAAGAGCAAATGCTCTTCAGTTAATGCTGAGCCCAAGCCAGGCCTATTTGCATGGCCCAGCCCTGTCCCCCTCCTCAAATATCAGAGTTTGTTTGAGCAAGGGCCCCTTTCTCACAGGGAAATTGTGCTTTTTTTCTGTCCTTGCAGGTTGCTCAAAGGTTTACACCAAGAGCTCCCACCTGAAGGCACATCAGAGGACTCACACAGGTAAGAGCAGCTCCAGGAAATGCTGCCAGCCTCAGGTACCAAATCCCCCTAAAAAGGGCAGGGTTAGATGGGATCTTGGGCAGGAATTGTTCCCTGGCAGGGTGGGCAGGCCCTGGCACAGGGTGCCCAGAGCAGCTGTGGCTGCCCCTGGATCCCTGGCAGTGCCCAAGGCCAGGTTGGACACTGGGGTTTGGAGCAGCCTGGGACAGTGGAATTTACTGTGGTGCGAGATGAGCTTTAAGGTTCCTCCCAACCTGATCTGTTCTTTGATTCTTTGATTTTTTGTTACTCTGAGCTCTTCCCTTGAGATGTCCCAAATCCTACCCAGGGCTGATCCTGCTGATCCTGCAGGAAGGTTGTGTAAGGCCTGTGTTGCATGTTTAGGATCTCTGAGGAGACCAGGGCACCTTTTGTGTGTCAAAGCCCCCCTCATGGCTCCCAAGAAGAGGGAGAAACCCCTCATGTCTCATACTCCTGTGAACCCACACAGGGAAGGGCTCCCAATCCATGCAGGGATGGGCTGTGCCCTCATTCCCGAGGGTGCCACGGTGCAAACAGGGGCCCCAGCTCGGAGCAGCTCCCAGCACAGCTCCCCTGGGCTGATCCCAGCTCCGTGACACTCTGCATTCAAGCCCCGGCGCCCTCATTAAGGCATTTATTATACCTGAAATGTTATCAGATCCCCAGGTAGTCCAGGAACCATCAGTGCCCTCATAAATCTCTTTTATAGGAGGGCTGATCTTTACTGAGAGCAATTAAGCCGGGCCCAGAGTTCACTTCTCTTTTTTATGAACAACGACCAAACCCCATTCTGCGGCTGGGACTTGGTTCTTGCTCTTGGCTCTGTTCCTTCCTCGCCTTATCAGCCCTTCAAACAAAGAATTTGGCTTTGTGCATGAGCCACGATGTTTCTTTGGCAGGGGCTGGGGAGGAGGGGGCTGGAAAACATCACGGAAGGGGTGGAAAAAAAGGAACAGGAAGGATGTTGTCCCAGAGCTGGGTGCCGATAGGGATTTATCACAGTCTGGAATCAGGGCTTTAAACTTAAATTAAATGAAATATCTCTTGTCCCTTCTGGTGGGAGCTCTGTGCCCAGGACAGGATCCATGAGATGGGCACATCCTTACCTATCACATAGAAAGGTGTACCCAGGAAAACTTGGGTGGGTTTGAAATCCAGGAAAACTCAGCAGTTTTTCCAGGTTTCCCAGTAATCAGGCAGGAAATCCAAGTGGCTTTGCCTCCTTCCCTTCCCCTGCTGCTAGAGGGAAGGGTGGAGAGGTGAGGGAGGGTGAGCTGAGGAGTCAGGAGAACTGGTGGTGGTGAGCAAAAAGCAGGGAGTCCAATCCAGGAACAGGATCTCTGCATGCAATGTTTTTAAGCCTCGTGTTTTGCTTTGGGGGCCTTAGCCTTGCTGAGGTCGTCACCAGAGCTGCAATGGCAAGGGCTCACCCCAAATCCTGCCTCAGCTCCATCACCTGAAGGGTTAAAAATGTCCCTTCTGCCATTCCCTGCCTGACAAGTCCATGATCTGGGAGCTCTTTCCTTGTGGTTTCCCGTTGCCATGGGCCGAGTGTTTTCCTCTCCTGGAGCCACCATTCATTTCCTGGGTGCCATTGTGAGGTTAAACATAAACCCCTGGGGCCGGGAATGCCACCTTGGATCCTTTGTTTGAGCCCGCCCTGCCGTGCTCTCCTGGGAGAGGCAGCCAGCTCCTGGGACAATGGAAAACCTGGGACAATGGAAAACCTTGGGTTTCTGTCCTGGAGATCAACCTGGCATTGTTTGAAAGCAAAAGGCTTCAGTGGGGTTGACCCAGCCAGGTGACCTGGAGGGGACAATGTCTGGGCTGCAAGGGGCAAATCCTGCCTTTGGGAAAATCCTGCTTTTGGGAAAATCCTATTTTGGGGCAAATCCTGCCTTTGGGAAAATCCTACCTTTGTCTTGGCACGTCCCAAGTCCCATAAAACCTCCACCAACTCCTTGTAAATCCTCTGCAAGTGCTGTGTTTACCTGAGCCATAAAAATCCCCCTCCCTTTCCAATGGAGCAGCATCCAGGGATTTTTGGAGGAGCAGGATGTACTTGTGCTGCTCTGCCTCCTCCAGGTTCATGTATCCATGTTTTTGTGTTTTACCCACTGCAGGCAAGGCACTGGAGACCTTGCTGTGGCTGATTTCATTTCCCTGGCCAAACACAGCATTCCCAGCCGTGGAATTATTCAAGGCCAGGTTGGATAGGACTTGGATTTAGTGGAAGGTGGAACTCAGTCTAGTGGAACCTGGTCTGAGGAAGATGGGCCTTAACGTCCCTTCCAAGCCAAGGCATTCCAAGATTTCCTGGTTCTGTGGAGCAGCCTCTGTGAGGAAGGGCTCCCTGGGAAGCACGGAGAGGAAGGAATCCCTAAAAGTTGATGTAGGAATCCCTGGAAGTTGGTGGAGCCTGGTCTGGGCGGGGTGGAACACGAAGGGCTTTGAGATTCTTTCCAAGCCGAGCTGTTCCAGGATTCCCTGGTTCCATGGAGCAGCCTGTGGGAGGAAGGGCTCCTGGGAAGCCTGGGAAGGAAGGAATCCCTGGAAGCACGGCAGGGCAGGGCACACATGCCTGTGCACGCACGCTGGTGCGGACGTGCGCTCCCGCCGCGCCGCTGCGCCCGGCAGTTGGCCCCGGAAAGGGTAAATATTTGAGGTCGGGAATGTCAGCACATTCCCTGAACTCTGCCTGCTTGTTCAGGCTGTTAAGAGCAGCACTAATATTTGAGAGCACCACGCCCTGCGTGGGGACGGGGCTGCAGCCAGGGTTCAGCCCCACGGCCTGGCTGGAAGCGGCCGCGGGCTCTTCCAGCCCGGTTCCCAGCTGGCTGGGAAGGTGCCTGGCTGAATGGATTTCGGTTGGGAATGGGTGTGTTTGGGAGGGAGGGGGAGAGGGCACGGGGATGACATCACCTGAATGCTCTGAGGGAAACACAATGCGTTGTGTACAGAGCTGCTGGTGGGGGAACTTGGAGGTGTGGAGCGTTAGGTCATGGAATCCTGGAATGGTTTGGCATTGGGAGGGGTCTTTAAAGGCTGTCTGATCCATTAAGGATGCCTTCCACTAAACCAGGTTGCTCCAAACCCCATCCAACCCTGCCTTGAGCACTTCCAGGGATGGGGAAGCCACCAAAATTGGATGGCAGTTTCAAAAAAATTCAGATTTTTCAGATTGAAATTTAGATTTAGAGCTCTGTCTTCCTCCTGGTGTCCCACCACTCACACCTTCCTTAAGAATTTTTGGCTTTTTATTTTAAAAACCCCACCTAACTCACAAGTTGTTTTTTAGCCTTTAGCATTTAGAAATGCTCCAAAATCCAACAGGAACTTGAAGAGCACCAGAAGGCAAAGTGGAAGGGGATGATGAGGGGCAGGACCTGGTTGGTGCAGCTCAATCCCTCGGTGGCTCTGGGCTGTGTGCTCTGGGGAGCCCTGGCAGTGCCAAGGGGATTGGGTGTCTCCCAGAGGCTCGGGGATGTTTTCGGGAGGCTGGGTGGGGGGTGAAGAGGGACAAGACCTGTGTGGTGCAGCTCAGCCCGCGGCCCCTCAGCGACTCCGGGCTGTGCGCGCTGGGGAGCCCTGGCAGTGCCATGGAAGGTGGGCATCTCCAGAGGCCGGGGGGTGTTTTTGGGAGGCTGGGCACGCTGGGAGGTGTGACCTGTGGCTGTCCCCCGGGCAGGTGAGAAGCCCTACAAGTGCACGTGGGAAGGCTGCGACTGGCGCTTCGCCCGCTCGGATGAGCTCACCCGGCACTACCGCAAGCACACGGGGGCCAAGCCCTTCAAGTGCCTGGCGTGCGGCCGCTGCTTCTCCCGCTCCGACCACCTGGCCCTGCACATGAAGAGGCACCAGAATTAGGAGCCGCCTCCCTTCCCGTTTGTCCGAGAGCAGCTCAAACTCTTCCCTTCTCCCAGGGAAGAACCTGTACATAGGAACGACCCCGTGCCGCGATCAACCGAGGCGGCAGCAGAGCCCCTGCCAGCCTGGCCCCGACTCTGTCTGGTTTTACAAGAGACTGAAACCCACCCAGCTCATTTCAAACGAGCCCTGAGTGCAGACTGATCTCCTGACAAGGCTCCTGGTGGCACCGGGGCCGTGACGCTTGGATTCCCCAGGGCTTTCTTCTGGCAATCCTGCTATTTATTTGTCACTCAGGAGCGACTTCTTGTCTCAAGGCCTTTTGGGATGGGTTTTGCCTCTTTGGTGAGGCCCAGGAGGATGTGACAGCTTGGCTGTGACAGGTCTCACTTGGAGACTCTTGGACAGTCCCATGGCATAGCCATGGATGTGACACTGTGTGACCATGGACGTGGCACCTTGTCCCATGGTGTGACCATGGATGTGACCCTGTCCCCATGGTGTGACCATGGATGTGACCCTGTCCCCATGTCCCCATGGTGTGACCACGGATGTGACCCTGTCCCCCATGGTGTGACCATGGATGTGGCAGTGTCCCGCATGGTGTGACCATGGATGTGGCAGTGTCCCGCATGGTGTGACCATGGATGTGACCCTGTCCCCATGGTGTGGCCATGGATGTGACCCTGTCCCCCATGGTGTGACCATGGATGTGGCACCAGTGCCATGCCAGAACAGGAGCCATGCCCAGGGCTGTTGGGGTGACAATCCCAGTCTCTGTGGGGCATAGAAGAACAGACCTGTGACAAACTCACCCTTCAAACAAGGGGCAGCACAAAAGCAGGTGACAAAAGCATCACTGAGCCCATTCCTGGCAGCCAGCTTGGGACTGTGAACACCTGCCCTTGCTGGCCAGGTTTTTATGGTTGTGTCCTTAGCATTTCTGCTTCCAAGAGGAATTTGGACTTCAGGTGTCTCTGAGGACCAGGGTGTGTTTGAAGCCACCTAGGGGACAGCAAAAGAGCCACTGCTGAAGGTCTGGTGTCCCAGAATCCACCAGTGGTGCCCTTCTCCAAAATCCTCCCACAAGGACTCGGCGGCTGCTGGTCCCACTGGGCCTGTGCTGTTGCCATTCCATCAGATGGGGGAAAAAAAAAAAAAAGGGAAAAAAGCATCTTGAAAACAAATTTCAATAAATCCTGCTGTCCGGAGTGGAATCACATGACTACCTCACAGGTTCACCACGTCCAGCTCCCTAAGCTCCTTCCCCCCATCCTGTGGGATGCACATCCCCATTCTCCAGAGCCTTCCAGGGGTTAAATTTGGGCACAGCAAAAGCCAATTCCAAGACCAGCAGTGAGAGTTGTAAATAAATCAGGACCAAATAACAGGCCTGCTGTGTCCAGCAGAATATGGATTTGTTCCACATCCTCCTCCTCCTCTCTTGTTTCTCCTTGGGTAATTTCGGGTGATGCACAGATTGATGTGTGGGATGAAAAGCCACGCTGGACCATAGTCAGGTTGGAATTTGGAGGCCACTCCTCTCTGCTGTTGCCAAAACCACTGCTGGGTTCCTGTTGGCCTTTTCCTTGGATAAACAGAACCAATCCCACCGGTCTGTTTGACAGGAGAGGAGGGCAGGAGGGGTGTGGGCTCCACACTCCTTGGTGTGCTGCAGGCTTTGGGATGGACGATGGTCCAGCTCTGCCGTGACTCTTCCCTGTGGCTCCTCAGCCAGGAGCCTCCCGTGCCACCAGGGAGGGTGGGAATGGAGGAGGGAAAGGCCATGGCATTACTGGGTGGTTTTCCCAACAGTGGGAACAGTTCTGCAGCCCTCAGCACCAACCTCCATGCTCCAAGATGTTTTTTTTGGGCAGCTCTTGTGGTTGAACCTCCCCAGTGCAGGAGCCAAGCCACAAGGCACAGGGTGTGTGTCACCATCAGCCACACCCATTGACTCTCAGAGGGGTCTCTTCACCCCCCTCTGCCTTTGGAGAAGGAAACCTCCTCTTCCCATCCCTAATCCCCCCCCTTTCCCCACCCTATGATGCTGATGGAGGCCAAAAGCAATTTTCTAAAAACCAGTACAAAGCCAAACCTACCAACAGGCAGCTTGAAATCCAAGGGGAATTGGACATAATTTTCCTGCTAATCTTGGGAATCTTTTTCCCTACAGCCTCTGCTTGTCCTCCCTTGGTCTCTGTGTGTGTAAATATATAAATATATATATATATAAATTTGGTAAGGGGCAGGAGTGTGTTAGCACTCACCCACTGCTCTGTATGCAAACTCACATGCAAATGCTTCTCTATGCAACAATCTTTTGTTTTTAAAAATGAAAACCACAGCAAATCCTCAGCTTTTATTCCTTTATTTTTCTATGGACAGAGTGGACAGCTCCGGGTTTGTATTGGTGGCCGAGGGCAGCTGTTTTTGGGGAGAAATCCAGGGAAAGGGAAGTGGTGCTGGTGGAGCCACGTGACACTCGAGACAGATGAAGGTCCCTCCATTCCCGGTCTCCTGGGACATTTTGGGAAAGCTTTGCAAGGAGTGGATCAAACACTGGAATGTGTGCCTCACCTCTCTTTGATAACAGGGAGAAAATCGCTGTAAATAGGCCAAAAGTGCTGTGTGACTTCATGGGTTCTTCCAGGTGATCCTTTATTATCCAAGATGAACACAATGGGGAAGAAATTGAGACCTGGAAAAAGTGGGAGGGGGGAAGATTTCTTTTGTTTGTTACTAAACCCCTCTCCCCCACCAGACTCCCCCAGGAATATTGATCCATCTCCTATTTTGTAATAAAATTTTATCACCTGCAGACCCGGCCTGGCTTCTGGTCCTTCCTGCTCCAAGAACTCTTTTTGCCTTCACCCCCTGCTTTTCCAGGCTTAAAGAAAAGAGGAAATTAATTTTTTTTACTGGGGAAATGGGTGCCCAGGCAGAGAAGGATCCATGAACGGTGTGAGCCTGGAGTGGTCCCTGTCCCTGTCCCAGTGCCGTGGGAAGGGAAAGGAGGGACATAACCCTTGGTTTTGATCCCCTCACCTTTATGTGCTTCCGTTCTTTATCCTGAGGAGGGAAATGGGGCATCCACAGATCCAGGAGGGAGCTGGAGCAGAGCCTGAAGGGGGAAAGGGACAAGACAGGGATGAGACATCTGAACATTCCATGACCCTGTCCTTGGGGACACAGCTCTCATCAGGAGAGATGTCAGACCTGGCTGGGATCTCTTTGGGCCAGCTCCTCCCTGGAACATCCTCTCTGAGCAGTGGCAGATCTGGCACAGGGCTCAGAGCAGAGATGGAAGTTCAGACTCACCCCTCAGCGGGGTCTCAGCAGAGCAGGAGCCCAAAAAGTCCTTCTCCGTTTCCTACCCCGTGGCTCTCACTCCCTGCAGTGTCCCCCCAGCACCGTCCCCGTCCCCTCCTGGCCTTGTTTGTGCCGATGGTGAAGCAATGGCTGTAAAAGCTGGGTCGATGCATGGACTGTTCCTGCCGGGCTGTTAAAGCTCCAGGAGTGCCAAGATCCGCCTGGTCAAGGACAGGGAGGGAAGCAGGAGGCAGAGGGAGGGATAAAATCCTGGGGAAAGCCTGGAGGAGGCCACATGGTCTGACAGGGCACGACCAGGAGGTGACAGCCTCAACAGGAGATTCCTCTCGGTTTTTTTCCGTGGAATTCCGAAGGGAGCGATGCTGATGCCACCACACCGTGTCCAGGAGCCGGGAAACACACAGAAGGAGGGTGGGGATGGGAAACTCCCTGGGGGAGGCTCAGCAAGGCTCCATCCTTCCTCTGCTCCCTGGGTGATTCCAGAGGGAGAAGCTAGAAGGTCCCACAGGACAGTGAAAGTCCTGCTCCGTGCCACCCTGTGCCCAAGGTCTGGTGGGATGGGGGGACAAAACCCAGCCCAGCTTCCCTGGGGGTCTGGAAGGCCGCTGGAGATGCCCCCCCAGCCTGGCAGTGACTTTGAGGGTGGCTTTAATTTTGATCTTTGCTCTCCCGACATCTCCCCCAGCAGGTCAGGGCTGTCCTGTTTGATGTGCCCACGGCCCGCCCGGGCTGTGAAGTTATCCATTGACTCGGGACAACACAATTACAGGGAGCCGCCGGGCGGGTTCTGCAGGTGTCTCCGGAGCTCAGCAGAGGATTGTGGCATCGGGACACACATGTGGCTGCTGGTGGCAAAGCCACCCCCGGGCTGCCACCTGCGGGGACAAATCCTGGCTCCCAACAGCCGCCGGAAAACACAAGGGAGAGCTCCGGCAGGGTGGATTTTGGGGAAGGTGGCACAGAATGCTCCCAGCCCTGTGGGAACAGGCTGTGCCTGCCGTGACAGCGGCCACGAGCCCTGCCCTTCAAACCCTGCCCTTATCTCCTGTATCCCCAGGACTATCAACCCCTCGAGTGTCCCGCTGCAGCCGAGCCATTAAAGTTAACGATTACCCAAAGTGAGTGTTTATTTGGGGTAATCCAGGCCCGGGGGAAAGTGAGGGACGAGGGGGGGAGGAAGGCTCTCGGTTCTTTTCTGCGAGATAGGGCCCGTCCCGCGGCGCTAAAGTGGTGCTTGAACAAGATGAATGCGCAAATAACACACGGCAAACAGCGCGGCCGGAGCTGGGATGGGAGAGCTCTGGCCACCGGGACACTCGGCATTCCCAATCCATGGGGACATTCAGCATTCCCATTGCACGGGGACACTCGGCATTCCCATGGCATGGGGACACTCGGCATTCCCATGGCATGGGGACACTCAGCATTCCCAATCCATGGGGACACTCGGCATTCCCATGGCATGGGGACACTCAGCATTCCCAATCCATGGGGACACTCAGTATTCCCATTGCATGGGGACACTCAGCATTCCCAATCCAAGGGGACACTCGGCATTCCCATGGCCTGGGGACACTCGGCATTCCCAATCCATGGGGACACTCGGCATTCCCATGGCATGGGGACACTCAGCATTCCCATGGCATGGGGACACTCTTCATTCCCATTGCATGGGGGCACTCAGCATTCCCATTGCACGGGGACATTCAGCATTCCCATTGCATGGGGACACTCGGCATTCCCATGGCATCCATTGCATGGGGACACTCAGCATTCCCATTGCATGGGGACACTCGGCATTCCCATGGCATGGGGACACTCGGCATTCCCAATCCATGGGGACACTTGGCATTCCCAATCCATGGGGACACTCAGCATTCCCATTGCATGGGGACACTCAGCATTCCCAATCCATGGGGACACTCGGCATTCCCAATCCATGGGGACACTCGGCATTCCCATTGCACGGGGACACTCAGCATTCCCATTCCATGGGGACACTCGGCATTCCCATTCTGTGGGGACACTCGGCATTCCCATTGCATGGGGACACTCGGCATTCCCATTCCATGGGGGCACTCGGCATTCCCAATCCACGGGGACACTCGGCATTCCCATTCCAAGGGCAGACTCCCCCTCTCATGGGGATCTTTGGTGCCCCTCAGCCCACAGGGGCTTTGTCTCCTGTCCATTCAAGCTTTCCCTGGTTTTATGTCATCTTTGGGGAGAAATCCTCCTTTTCCTGATTTTTCCACTCTGTATCTCCACCCTGTCCCGTTCCCTGCTCCTTCAGCCGTGTGGAGGCAGCAGTGGGAGCCAGGACAGGGAATATCCACATCCAGACCCTTCCTCGGGTCCCAGGGGGGCTTCACCCACCTGCAGCTCCAAACCTGAACAACTTCAGTGCAGAGGGATCCCAAATCCCAACCCTCCTCTAGACTACTCACTGTCCCAGAATAAAACTCCATTTTTCCCCACTCCCAGAATTTTTTTCCTCTCCCTGGAGGTGGGGAGGGGCAGGGACATCTCCAAAGCTTTTCAGCGCCAGGATCTGAGCCCCGAATGTGCCCCCAGCACCGGGCAGTGGCACAAACCCTTCTGCCTCCCTGTTCTGCCTGGTCCCTCCCGGGCTCGGAGCCTTCCCAGAGCGGGGAGGAAAGAGCCGTTCCCGGAGCCATTCCCGGGAGTCACCGGATCGCGTGCGGAGGGCTCACCTGAGCCCTCTAATCCCCTCATCTGTCACCAAGGAGACCCAGCGTTTCCTGGCATGTGCGGACAGAGGGGCCCCGCGGAGGGAGAGCTGGTGCCAAGTCCCTCTTCGGCTCATCCCGGTGTTCCAGGGCTGGGGGATGGAGCAGAGAACTCCCTCCTTGCCGCCCATTCCCACACCAGTCCCCCCCACTCCGTCGTCCCAGGACTGCTTGGATTTATCCATCCCTGCTTTCCTGAGCACCCCAGTCCGGCACCACGAGGGTGGGGGGTGTCCCCTGGGCACGTTTGGAGAGAACGGGGACCCCAAACTGCTCCTGGGGGCCCTGGGGTGTGTCTGCTGTGCCCCAACCCCGCCCTCGGCGGGTTGGAGACACGTGGCGATGGGCACAACCAAACTGGGTCACATTTAGATGAAAAATTCCCTTTCTGGCAGCAGGGAGAGCGTGAGGGCTCTAAGCCAGGTGGAGAATTGTCCCAGTGAGGCTCCGATCTGTCCCAGGCACCACAAAGATGGGGACAAATCCCGACCTGGAAAAGATCAGAAGGCACAGGACACGGGAGGGGGGAGTGTTGGCTTTCCTACAACCCTAGAGGGGCATGTGGAGACCTGGATCATTGCCGAGGGTCCCTGTGGGGCCAGCAGGGGACAATCCAACCACTCATGTCACTCTGGTCACCTTCTGAACACACCATGAGTGGGAAGGGTGAGGAAAGCAAAGAGTTTCTGTGGGAAAGGGTGAATTCCCGCAGGCAACATCCTTCCTGCTCCCAGCGTCTCCTGGAGGGGACTTCAGGGCTGTGGGGCACTTCAGCCCCTGCCTGAGCGTCCTCAGGGATGTCCGTGGAAGTTCCCATCGCCTCCAGTTAGGCTGAGACCTCGCAACTCGTGGCACGGGCGAACGGAATTTTGCCAGCGGCGCCACCAGTCCGTGTCCGTGCCGGTCCCTCCCGCTGGCCCGGGGCCCGCATCCCCCGGGACTGCGTCTGTCCGCCCGGAGCGCGGGGTGCGGCTGCGGGACAGCGGGAATGCGGGGACATCCCTGCTCCGGGGACACCCCTGCTCCGGGGACATCCCTGCTCCGGGGACACCCCTGCTCCGGGGACATCCCTGCTCCGGGGACACCCCTGCTCCGGGGACATCCCTGCTCCGGGGACACCCCTGCTCCGGGGACATCCCTGCTCCGGGGACACCCCTGCTCCGGGGACATCCCTGCTCCGGGGACACCCCTGCTCCGGGGACATCCCTGCTCCAAAGACAGCCCACTCCAGGGACATTCCCTCTCCAGGGACATCCCCGCTTCAAGGACAACCCCACTCCAGGGACATCCGGCTCCAGGGACATCCCCGCTCCAGGGATATCCCCGCTCCAGGGACATCCCGCTCCAGGCCCGTGAGTTCTGGGAGCATGACTCGTTCCTGGGGGATGTCACCTCCTTCTCCCAGGACAGAGGCTCTGAGCAACCTGGTTTAGTGGGTGGTATCCTTGCCCATGGCCTTTCCAACCCCTAAAAATCTGGGATTCTACGAACTGCTTTCTCATAACAACTATTCCGTGTCTCATCGACAGCTCAGGAGCAGCCAAAGCATCTGCCAAGGCGTGAGGAAGAGCAGGGGGACTCTTCCTCCTTCTCACACCTCCACCCAGCGCAGGGGACGAGCCAGACCTTCATCCCTGGATCCTTTGCTTTCCCGAAACGCCTCTGGCTCCATCCCGCTTGTCTTCCAGCTCCGTCCCTTCTCTCCCGGCTCCAGCTGCCGGCGCCGTTCGCCCGCCCAGCGCTTGGGGCAGCAGAGCCCTGTTCTTGGCCGGAGCCTCGTCCTGCCCGGCTGGGCTTCACCCGGCCGGGCTGAGCTTTACCCCGACCGGGCTGAGCTTTACCCGGCCGGGCTGGGCTTCACCCGGCCGGGCTGAGCTGAATTTGTGGCTTCTTCCCCCCGTTACCAGGTGTTTATCTACCCCAGAGCCTCGGGAAATGTCCCTGCAGTGCCGAACACCCCGGAATTGCCGTGCCAGGACCTCGTGTGGCCCCTGTGGCCCTTCTGGTGCTCGTGGCTCCAGGGTTTTTGGGCAAGAAGGATTTATATCCTCGATCAGTGCTGGGAGAAGCCTTCCCTTGGGCTGGCCCTGCTGTGGTTACCCCAATCCGTCAGGAGCAGGGCCAGGATTCCTCGAGAAGCATCATTCCTTGGCACTGCTTCTCAGGGGGATGTCCCTGCTGAAAAACAAGCCCATCCTCGGCTCCAGGGCATTAATTGGCCACTGACCCTGTGGATAATCCTTTCTGAGCTGATGGATCTCTCCAGACCTTTCACAGGTTTGCTGGGAGAGGAATGGAGCCCGATTTTCCTTGCAGAAGAGCTCCGGGGTGGGGGGGGAGGTTGGAACACACCCTGTGCCAGCACCACCATCCCACAATCCCAAATTCACAGCAGGGGTGTGGAATGGGATCATCCTTAATCTCTCCCATCCCAAAGCAACCTCTGACCTTCCCAATTTTTAAGGAGGGAGGAAATTTTGGAAACAGGTTCACGGGTGCTACTTGTCCCACCCCAGGGACACAAACTCTGCTCCCACCCACGGGTTCTGGCTGTGCTTTGGGTGGATGAAAAACCCCAGTCCTAGTGCAGGGGGTGAGCTCCAACAAATTCCCAGTGGCAGGAACTGTCCCCTGCTGGTTTCCACTAACACTGAAATATTAAAGCAATCTGGTTTTCATTTGGGAATTTTTATTGGATTTGCCAGGCTCGGGAAGCCACGGTGACAAACAAACCTGCTAGAATCCTATTAGCCCCATTAATCACTATTAAGTGCTAATATCTATGTTCTCCCTCCTCAGTGATATTAATTAGCACAGCCAGAGAGGGGCAGAGCTCCAGCCCTGACCCCGGAGGAGCTCTCAGCATTCCTGGGAAGGGGCTGGGACTGTTCCAAGCTCCTCCTGACTGCCAGAAAATCTTCCACCAGCACCAACCTAAAATATCCTCCACTCTTGATATTCATCCCCAAATTCCAGAGGCAACAGCCACCCTGGTGCCTCTCCTTTCCTGCCTCCAGAGGCAGCTCCAGCAGCTGGGATAGAGGCTGTGTATTCCCAGGATTTGCTCTGCCTCCTGCAGCAAGGATGGAGCATCCCACAGGGAGAGCCCTCTGGAGCCCCCCAGGGTGTCCTGGGGTTGGGGATATTTTGGGGTGTAGAACAGGAATTCCCAGCCCCCCCAGCCCAGGCAGTTTTTCTCACAGTGTGGGGACAGAGCTGTCCTGTTCCCAGGAATTGGCAGGATCCTGGGAACCTAATCAGTGTGGATGTGGCACTTGGGGACATGGTGGCCTTGGCAGTGCTGGAGGAGAAGCTGGACTTGATGATCCCAGAGCCTTTTCCAGTTTAAATAATTCCATGGTTTTCTAAGGTCCCTCGGAAGCACTGAGCAGCTCCAGCTTTTCCCTAGAGAGGTTCCCATTGGAGACAGGAGACACTGGAGGCTGCAGCCTGCAGGGTTGGTGATCAAAGCCTTCCCCAACCTTCATCCCAGTGGGAAGGAGAGCAGGGAGGGCACACGGAGCAGCAGCAGCAGGTGTGGTGACCTTTGCATCCCAGGCAGCAAAATGCCAGCCCCAGTGGGAGGGAATTCCTCCCAGCCTTCCCTGTGCCAGCCCCCCAGCAGGGCCTGTCCCCAACCTTCACTTTGCCAGCCCCACAGCAGGGACTGTCCCCAGCCTTCCCTGTGCCAGCCCCCCAGCAGGGCCTGTCCCCAACCTTCACTTTGCCAGCCCCACAGCAGGGACTGTCCCCAGCCTTCCCTGTGCCAGCCCCCCAGCAGGGCCTGTCCCCAACCTTCACTTTGCCAGCCCCACAGCAGGGACTGTCCCCAGCCTTCCCTGTGCCAGCCCCCCAGCAGGGCCTGTCCCCAACCTTCACTTTGCCAGCCCCACAGCAGGGACTGTCCCCAGCCTTCCCTGTGCCAGCCCCCCAGCAGGGCCTGTCCCCAACCTTCACTTTGCCAGCCCCACAGCAGGGACTGTCCCCAGCCTTCCCTGTGCCAGCCCCCCAGCAGGGCCTGTCCCCAACCTTCACTTTGCCAGCCCCACAGCAGGGACTGTCCCCAGCCTTCCCTGTGCCAGCCCCCCAGCAGGGCCTGTCCCCAACCTTCACTTTGCCAGCCCCACAGCAGGGACTGCCCCCCAGCCTTCCCTGGCTCCTGTTGCTCCTCTGGCCTTGATCTGATCCCAGTCTTGGCTTGGTTTTGATTTATTTTTGGATTTGTGCAGAGGGAGAGAGTGATAAATAAACAAATAAATAAAAATACAAATCGATCAATTAATAAATCATCTCCCACCCCTCCCCCAGCAGCCCAGCTCCTGCCAGCTCCACAGGGGGATGGAATTCAGCTGCATCCTTCCTGCACCTCCTGCTTCTCCCTCCCCAAGCCATCCACTCCCTGCCCCAGCCCAGGAACAGGAGCTGTGGGCTCAGGGCCTCTCCTTCCTCTTGTCCTGCTGATCCCAGACATCCCTGGGCTGGCTGGGTGCTGGGTGGGAGCCAGAGGGAGACGTATCCACACCCCTGGAAGTGTCCAAGGCCAGCTTGGATGGGTCTTGGAGCAGCCTGGGGTAGTGGAAGGTGTCTCTGCTCACGGCAGGGGGTGGAATGGGATGAGCTTTAAGATCCTTCCAACACAAACCAGTCTGGGATAAAACATAAAAATTCCATGGAGCTGCTGGAGCAAGTCCAGAGGAGGCCTCGGAGCTGCTCCAGGGCTGGAGCCCCTCTGGAGCCAGGCTGGGAGAGCTGGGGGTGCTCACCTGGAGAGGAGAAGGCTCAGGGAGAGCTCAGAGCCCCTGCCAGGGCCTGAAGGATTCCAGGAGAGCTGCAGAGGGACTGGGGACAAGGGATGGAGGAACAGGACACAGGGAATGGCTTCCCACTGCCAGAGGGCAGGGCTGGATGGGATCTGGGGCAGGAATTGTTCCCTGGCAGGGTGGGCAGCCCTGGCACAGGGTGCCCAGAGCAGCTGTGGCTGCCCCTGGATCCCTGGCAGTGCCCAAGGCCAGGTTGGATGGGGTTTGGAGCAGCCTGGGACAGTGGGAGGTGTCCCTGCCATGGCAGGGGTGGGATGGGATGAGCTTTCCTTCCCACCCAAACCATTCCAGGATCTGCCCTCAGAGGCTCCTGGCACCATGCCGGCGCTGCTGCAGCTCCTCGGAGCAGCCGGAACCCTTCCCTCTCCTGACACCGAGCCCCGGCCGCTGCCACTTCCCGGGTATTTATCACCCAGAACCTGCAGACTGACCATAAAATGCAGGGAAAAAAATGAAAAACCGGGAGAAAGCCCATCCGTGCTCGCGGAAGGGAAGAGGGAGCACGGGCGCTCCTCAGCCCAGGTCGCTGTGCCTCATCTGCACTGCAGCTCCGCGGGGCATCACTCAGCCCGGGCACGACAGCGTGTGCCCAGCCCCGCCAGCATTCCCGGCAGGAACGGCCCCGGAGGAGCCCAATTAACCAGCACTAATTAACTGCCCAGGAGGAGGCAGCACTCAGCCTCACTGAGAGAAGGTTTCTCCGCAACCAGAGCGCTCAGCCCGATCCCAGCGGGGTTTGGGTGCAGAACGGGGCTGCGAGCTGTTGTTTGTGCAGTTCAGGATGCTGCCTGTGGAATTAACAACAAATTATTGGAGACGAGCAGCAATTAGGGCTCATCTTCCCGGAGGGCTGCACCAGCATTCCAGAGGCTGGGAGGGGACAGAGGTCAGGCTGGCACCCCCTGGGGTGGCTCTGCGCGATCCCGGGGTCCTGTCCCTGTGTCTGCGACATGGCATGGGGCCGGAGGTGCTAGGGGAGCAGGGAGGAGCCAGCCGGGGGATGATGAGGATGGAGCCAGCGGGAGAGGTGACAGTGCCTTCCCAAGGGGTGGGAGAGGTGACAGTGCCATCCCAAGGGGTGGGAACAATGTCAGTGCCTTCCCAAACCGGTGGGAGCAGTGACAATGCCATCCCAAGTGGGTAGGAGACGTGACAGTGCCATCCCAAATCCAGCAGGAGTGGTGACAGTGCCATCCCAAGCTGGTGGGAACAGTGGCAGTGCCTTCCCAAGGTGCTGGGAGAGGTGGCACTGCCTTCCCAAACCAGTGGGAGAGGTGCCAGTGCGTTCCCAAGGGGCGGGAGAGGTGCCAGTGCCATCCCAAGGAGGTGGGAGAGGTGCCAGTGCCATCCCAGGCGGGTGGGAGAGGGGACAGTGCCATCCCACGCGGGTGGGAGAGGGGACAGTGCCTTCCCAAGGGGTGGGAACAATGTCAGTGCCTTCCCAAACCGGTGGGAGTAATGACAATGCCATCCCAAGGTGCTAGGAGAGGTGCCAGTGCCATCCCAAATCCAGCAGGAGAGGTGACAGTGCCATCCCAGGCGGGTGGCAGCCCAGGCAGTGCCATCCCAAGGGGCAGGAGAGGGGACAGTGCCATCCCGGGCGGGTGGCAGCCCAGGCAGTGCCGTCCCTGGCAGCCGCTCCCGTGAGCAGAGCGAACTCTCCCGGGGAGGGCGGCAGCTCCATCCATCAGGGACTGCGGATCCCTCCCGCGGCATTTACGGCTCCGCCCGGGAATGCTGCAGAGACCAGCCCAGCTCTGCTCCCGGAGCATCCCGGCCCCTCCCGGCCCCGCTGCGGCTGCTGCTCATCCCAAAGCTCCCGTTCTCCTCTGGGAAGTGCCCCCCGTGCTGTGCCCTCAGCTCCTGCTCACCCTGGGCATGGGTGGCTCCCGAGGGGAAACCTGGGAATTCCCAACCAGCTGTGTTGGGAACAGCACTGATGTGAGCAGGATGTAGGGGATACGATGATAAATCAGAGGAATATTGGCTGTGGGAAAGGTGATACCAGGATAAACCAGACAATATTTGCTGAGGGAAAGGCCTGGAATGTGCCCAAAGCTGTCAGAGATCCAGGAGAGATATGGACACAGCCTGGAGTTAATTGATTTTCTCTGGAGTTATGAAATCCACAAAAATCCCTGTTGGGTGGTAGGCTGTGATCAGAGCTTCCCATTTTTAGGCGACAGGGATCTGTCAGGTGTTTATGGACTGATAAATTCCAGAGTTTTTCCCCTGGTTTAAAGCAACACTGTCCAGATTCCCCCTCAGGAGCCACCCATGTCTGTGGGTGCTGGAAGTGGAAGGTCCCTGCCCAGGGAATGGATGTGCTTCAAGGTCTCTCCCAGTCCACACCCTTCTGGGATTCTGGGATTACCAAGGACTGTGGATGTCCCAGGGTACAGGGACAGGGCAGACAGAGCCATTTCCTACAGAAGATCAGCCTCATCCCTCAACAAACCCCCTCCAGTTTTCCATCCTCCAAAATCATCCTCAGAGCCAGACAGAGGGAAAAAAATCTGCCAACATTTCTGTGGCAGAAATATGAATTTTGGAAATTTTTGCACCTCTGGGACAGGGAGGTTTTATTGTTTTGTGGGATGTCTGGGCACAGTGAGCATTCCCCACACAGATCCATCATTTTGGGGCTCCCAGTGCATTCCTTGGAGCACAAGCCCTTCCCAGGGAAAGAGAGGAGCAACAGAAGGGAAAACATTTGGAAGGATAAAACGAAGCTCAGTCAGTCAGGGACCCTCCTGACCCCGGCTCCGGATGCATTTTGGATGAGCTGCTGTTTTATGGATGGGCTGGGCTGTGCTGGAGCCCTGGAGTGTGAGGATGGAGGGCTCCAGAATGGATTTGAACGTGGATCCCACAGTGCCCAACAGAGCAAATGATTGAATCCATCCCATCAATCTTTCAGTGCCACCAGAGGAGCGTTCCTGCCTGGAAAATCAGTGTCTGCTCCCTCCTTGGAGCAGCAGGGAATACATTATCCTGTGGAATCCTGGGATGGCTCCCGCCTGGAGAGAGCCAGGAACACGAGAAGCCTCTTTGCTGCCCGGCTGTGGGTGTTTCATCCCGGAATTTGGGATGTGCAGGAGGCCACGCCTCCCAAAAATTCATCTCCAACCTGCAGGAGCAGCTCAGCTCATCCCGTGCTCTGGGATCACCCCCAGCCTGTGCAGGGAGCTGTGTCTGGGAAAAGTGGAGCCAAATCTCAGTCTGGGAGCAGATGGAGAACAGCAGAATATCCCTGATCCCAGCTGGAATTCACCAGGTTTGGCTCTGAGCAGGACGATGAAGTCCCTGCACTTGAACTCCTCTGTTCACTGACACTTGGCGCAGCCCCCAGAAAGAAATTTTCCAGTTCCATCACCCCAAATGAGGTCAGGAGTTATTCCCAGCCCTGGGATGATGCATTCCCTGAGCAGGCAGTGGCCATCCCTAAAAGCAAGAGCTGTTATCCAGATGTTTGCTTTCCTTGGGAAGCTCATTTCCATCCAGAACTGCACCTTGTGCAGTATTTTCCCAGGAGAGATGGCTCAGTGCCTTGGCTCCAGGGAATGGGCCCAAAAAAAGGGAGGGAAAACGCTTGATCCGGGTCTGTTATTTGGGAACAGCAGTCACAGGGGGCTGGACAGGACCAGCAGGATTCCAGCACCACGGGAACACGCTCCATCCTCCTGGGAAAAGCTGAGAAGAGGGAGCTGCTCTCAATCCGTTCCAGAGGCACTGGAAAACCCCTCCCTGCTGACACACAAATGACTCCAGGTGCCTGGCAACTTCTTTCACCGGGATAAAGTGGAAGAGGTGCTGGGAAGCCCCAGGGATCAGGATCTTGGAGCATCTTCTGGGCTGGCCGGAGCCCACAGGGAGCCGTGCAGAGCCCGCAGGGATCCCGAGCGCTGGACACATCCCCCAGCTCCTCCCAGCAGACACCTCCAGGGAGCCCCGTCCTGCTCCCAGCAGTTCTCTCGGCCCTCGGGAAGCAGGGGATGGGATGAGAGGGTTTGGTGCAGCCCGGGGCCAGCTGAGTTATTCATGAGCACAGCCGGAGCCTCATTCCGCCGGCTGGAATGGGAATCCTGCCTCGGGCACATCTGTCAGCGCTGGGAAGCAGGGATTCCATCCCCGGGGTGTGGGATCGTGTCACCACTCCACCCCTAACCCGTGTCCATTAGGAAAGGGCAGAGTTTCCAGGCTGCTCCCACCCCTTCCCCATTCCCCCGTGCCCAGGGGGTGGCAGACGTGTCACCCACGGATCTTCTCCCACATCTCTTCATCCTTCAGCACCAGGATCTCTCTGAGACGGGCAGAGGGTGAGGGACACCCATGTGCCACCCCCTGCTGCCCTCTGCTGCCACCACGGAGCCGGGAATGCTCCTCAGGAGCTCTGGGATGCGCAGCTCCTGTCCCCAGCTGCTGCCGGGAGCTCTTTGTCTCCTGCTTCGGGGAGCGTGAAATCCGAGGTGGCAGCTGGACATGGAGCAGCAGGAGGGAACGACTTCCTTCCTTCCTTCCTTCTTTCCTTCCTTCCTTCCTTCTTTCCTTCCTTCCTTCCTTCTTTCCTTCCTTCCTTCCTTCTTTCCTTCCTTCCTTCCTTCTTTCCTTCCTTCCTTCCTTCTTTCCTTCCTTCCTTCCTTCCTCCCTCCCTCCCTCCCTCCTTCCCTCCCTCCCATCTTCCAGGAGCCATCCCAGCTCTGCCTCTGCCCTTTCTGCCCTAAGGAGGTGACTTGGGCTGGCTCCATCCCAAATTTAACCTTTCAGGACACCTCTCCTGCATCCCTTCCACGGGATGCCCAAGGCCTGACCGGGCTCCAGTCCAGGGAGTTCCTCCAAACTGGTGCCTGATTTTCCAGGCTGTTGTTCTCCTCGGCCTCCCCAGGCCTTGCTGTTGTTGGCAGTGATCTCTTGTTCTCTCCAGGTATGGACTTTTCCAGGAAAAGCCATTGAATTTCACACGTCGCTGGCACAGGGCATGCTGTGCTCTGAGGCAGGAGCAGATCCTGCTGGAGGTGTGGGGAGTACCAGGAAAGGTCCTGGACTTTCTTCCCGAGCCTCTGGAGCAGGGGGAGGTTTCCCAGATGAGCACAAGTTTGGGAAGCAGCAATCAAATGGCTCAAGGTGGTTTGATCCTGCCTGTGGCCTCTCTGTCTGTGGAATCAGCTCCTGTTCCCGTGGGATGGGAGGCAGGAGAGGGGAGGAGCACTCTGCTCCTGTTTCCATGGAGGAAATGTCCCAGGAAAGCCTCTGCCTTGCTCAGGCATTATTTAGGAGCAAGTACTGCAGTGCAGCAGCCATGGGGAGGTTTTTCCCAGGATGAAATGCCTGGGCAGAGGGAGGTCCATGGATCCTTCTCTTCTCCAGGCTGTCAATCCCAGCACTCTTGTCCTGTCTCCACAGGAGCCCTCAGAGCCCCTTGCAGGACCTAAAGGGGCTCCAGGAGAGCTGGAGAGGGACTGGGGACAAGGGATGGAGGGACAGGACACAGGGAATGGCTTCCCACTGCCAGAGGGCAGGGCTGGATGGGATCTTGGGCAGGAATTGTTCCCTGGCAGGGTGGGCAGGCCCTGGCACAGGGTGCCCAGAGCAGCTGTGGCTGCCCCTGGATCCCTGGCAGTGCCCAAGGCCAGGCTGGACATTGGGGTTTGGAGCAGCCTGGGACAGTGGGAGGTGTCCCTGCCATGGCAGGGGTGGAATGGGATGAGCTCCAAAGCCCCTCCCAACCCGAATCATTCCATGGTCCCATGACATCCCAAATCCTCCCCTGTAGGGAGATTGAGCCCATCTTTTGGAGCCCAAATATTCCCAGTGCCTCCTGCAGATCCTTCCACTGCCCCCAGCATGACAAACCAGGGCAGTTCCCAAGGCACAGCAGAGCTCTGGGATTGCAGGGAAAGCTTTCCCATGGATGATGAATGTTCCTGAGGTTTGTCTGCTCTGAAGGGCACCTATGGAGCTGATAAAGGATTTAATAGAGGAATTTTATCTCTCCTGATAAAGTTCCCAGCTGGCCTCAATGTTCTGGCAATTCCTTGTGTCCTTCCATGCTGTGACTTTCCCAAAGACCTTTTGCTGTTGACACTTTTGGCTCTTTCATCCCAAATTCTTGTGCCCTGTCCCACTACGCTGGATGGTGGCATGGCCCACATGGCCCCATTGCTGCCCCCCAGTCCCAAATCCATCCTCTCCAGGTATCCCAGCTGTGCTCCCCCGTTGCTGGGAGTCTGTGATTCCATCTGCCAGGGTCATCCCAATCTCTGGAATATCAGCTTTGTCCCCACCCCAAGGTTTTTTCTCTGTCCGAGTCACTCCTGAAATAAACCCCAACCTTTTTTTTTCTCCTGCAAATCCTCTCTGTGCCTTTTCCCTCCTGCCCAAAGGATTCTCTGTGGGGCTCCTCTCTTGTTCCTGCTCCCACCATCTGCTCCGTGCCCTTGCCAGGGCAGCTTCCCGCTGGAAAGCCGAAGGATTTTGGCTCTGGATCCTTCCCTGGCACACTCAGGGCTCCTTGTGCAGGACCTGAGCTCAGACATTCCCTGTTCCAACATTTTCCTTCAGTGTTTCTTTTGCAAAATGTTGGGAGATTTCCTTTTTTATCTTAAAAAAAAAAAATCCCAATAAAATGGTTTTCATTCCCAGGAGACTGAAAGACCCCCTTTTCTTCATCTTTGAGTCCTGTGGTTTCAGATAAATAAAAATAATAATTGCATGGATAATCCAGACCTTGGTGGGGTATTCTGGGAACTGCTCCAGGCTCCTGGTCCCAGTTTTCCTGCCAAACAGAGAGTTCTTTATCACTTCTTGCCTGGATTTTGGTTTCTTTGGATCATGGGTTGAGTTTCTACCTTGGGAGCTTCCCCCTGAGCTGATTTCTGGTGCTGAAAACTTCTGGCAAGTTTTCCACGGCTGCTCCAGAAATGCTTCCTCATCTTCTGAGCGAGCGTTATTTAATTCCTCTGCAGTGGGGCTGTTCCTGCATTTTAATGGCAGCCGGATCCCTCTGCACCTCCTCATCCCAATTTTCCCGGTTTTTTCCTGTGGGACACGAGGAATTGCTGCAGAATTACACAGCATTAAGCAGGAAAACAATCAGGTTTAAGCAGGATCCAGGGTTTCTGTCCATCCTCAATGGCTCTTTCCTCTGCAGGGATTTTTCCAGTGAGGAAACTCCTGAGGAGCAGCCATGGGAAACCTTGGGATGAGGCTCCAAGGCTGGTGCCCCAGTGATGCTTTTTCCACAGAGAAATGGGGACAGAGGGGAGCAGGAATAAGGGAAGAGCAGGAAACCCTCTGGAGGAACAGAAGGAAGTTTGGCCTTGGTCTGGTGAGGCAAATCCCAGGAAAGCAGGGCTGTTTATCACGGAAGAAAAAGCTTGGAAAAGCCACCAAAACAGTTTGATTTCCCTGCAGTTCTTAGGAGGGAACTGCTGGGGGTTCATTATAACCCATAATAAGTTTTCCTTATGTAGGTAAAGTCCTGCTGGATTTTCTGGGTGTTCATAAAGCAGGAATGAGGTGATTCAGTCCCTTCCATCAAATCCCCCTCGCCTCTCTCCTGATGAGCTCCATCCATCATTCCCGGAGCCACAGGGACTCTGCTCCTGCTGGGATTCCCCTCCTGCCTGCAGGTGCTGCTGAAAACTTGAGAATATGTTGGAAATTTCTGTTCCCTCTCCGTTTCCATAGCCCAGTTTGGGCTCACTGGGTTCTCCTTCCCCACCTCAGAGCCTTTTCCTGCCCATCTGGATCACATCCAGCTTTTTCCCTTTAACACAAAGTTCTTCCCTGATTTAGAGTTCCCAGAAAATCCATTGACCCTGATCTTCATCTCCCAGTAATTGGAAACGAGACATAAATCAAACTAATTGCAGAAGAGTCAAAGATGGGTTTGTTTGCCTCAGCTCAGGCTGCAGATTCCCTCTGGGAGAATTTGGGATCAATGAAATCCCTGGCTGTGTTAAACCAGAGCAGGGATCCTTTCCTCCTCGCTGCCTGCACCAGGAATGATTCTGATCTCCTGCTCTGTTTGGACATGAGAATGAACAGTTCCAGGATGCTGAAGGTTCCAGTGACAGCCTCTTGAACCATTCCTGCTGTGGCCATGGCTCAGGTGGCTCTGCAGAGTGGGATCCTGGAATGGTTTGGTTGGGAAGTTCAAGTTCATCCCATCCCACCCCTGTCATGGCAGGGACCGCTTCCACTGTCCCAGGCTGCTCCCAGCCCCTGTGTCCAACCTGGCCTTGGGCACTGCCAGGGATCCAGGGGCAGCCACAGCTGCTCTGGGCACCCTGTGCCAGGGCCTGCCCACCCTGCCAGGGAACAATTCCTGCCCAAGATCCCATCCAGCCCTGCCCTCTGGCAGTGGGAAGCCATTCCCTGTGTCCTGTCCCTCCATCCCTGTCCCCAGTCCCTCTTCAGCTCTCCTTTAGGCCCTGGCAGGGGCTCTGAGCTCTCCCTGGAGCCTTCTCCTCTCCAGGTGAGCACCCCCAGCTCTCCCAGCCTGAGAGGGACCCCCACAAACCCAATTTTTCCTCTGCCACCTCCATCCCCTTCCCAGCCCTGCTGCCTTGGGCTGATTCCAGTGAGCCAGGGAGAAACATCCTTGAGAAAGAGTCTGAGGGGGATAAAACACTGTGAACCCGAAATTGCTCTCCCCGAGCCCCATCCCCAACTTCTCCTTTCAGTGGATGGATTTTCCTGCTGGTGGCTGGAGTTTTCAGGAGCCTGGGGAAGGGACAGGAGTCCACAGGCAGCCCTAAAACACAGATAAGAGATAAGAGGCAGGTGCTTGGCTCTGATGGAGGTGTTTGGAAACAGAGACATTTGTCCACGGGGATCCTTCGGGAAGATCAGGATTCCTTTTCCTACTCCGTGTGTCCGTGTCTCCCCTCTCTGGAGCTGCTCCAGCCTTTCCTGCCGGTTTAAAACAAAACCTAATCCATTTCCAATCCCCGCTCCCGCTCCCGGCCATCAGGGCTCTCTGAGCACGATTATTATCGCGCTTGGCTGGCAGAGCATCCCGAAGGATTTAACTCCTGCCGGGCTGGGCGGGAGCATCCCGCTTCCCGGGATCCTCGGAAAAGCTGTGGCCAAGAGCTGCAGGAGCCCAGGGATGTCCTGTCCCCTCTCCAGGCTTTGTCCCAGGGCTGCCGTGAGCGGAGAGGCTGCAAATTTGCAGCTTGCAGGGAGGTTTTATCCCAAAATGCCCCCAAAAGAAGGAAAAATTGGGGTTTATTCCAGCTGGGAAAGCAGAGTTCCTGAAGAGAGCAGAGCATCCAGCCTGTGGTGGTTTGGGAGGATTTATCCTAAATCAGCAGATTGGGAAGCTCAGATTCCTCCTGAAATTTGTTCAGATCAGGAAGAAACAAAAAATTTTTCCGTTTTCCTGCATGAAAATTCCACCCAATCCAAATACTTCACAGCCAAGTGAGGCAATCACTTCTTTCCCCATGGAATACACCAATTCCTTTGTGGAATCCCATGAGGGGAGCTCTGAGCTGCCGAGACATTTTAGCTGGGAATCCACAGGTTATGAAGAAGGGAAGAAGCTGAGGCCATGCTTGGAAAGCAAAACCCCTCCAGCTTTCCTCGAGGGATTTGTTTGGAAGGGTTTTTTTCCCCACAAATCCCAAGGGAAATAAATCCTTCTTGTTTCCTTTGCTGGACAATTCCTGCTCATTATTATTTGGGCCAGGTCTAAATTATTCTGTCTCCAGCAGCCGGTGGCATTTGCTGCGTGTCCTGGAATGTTCCAGGTAATTAATTGGTGTTTAATTAATTAAGGGATAATGACATTCAATTAAGGGAACACTGTCACTGGGTAATGAATGGCGTCCTGCTGCTCCAGGAAAGCCGAGGAGTTTGTGGGAAATCAATCAGGGGGAAGCTGAGGGGTTCATTCCCTGGGAAGGAGCTGTGTCCTGGTGATCTCTGACTCTTGCCCCTTCCCAGGACCAAATTCATGGAAGGGAGCTCTGCATGGACCTGCCAGGAGCTGTTCCCAAACCTTTGCAGGCGGGAAACTCTGGCACACAGAGGATCAACAGCAGGAATTCCTGATTCCCAATGCCGTGCCCGGGGCTGTGCTCAGGGGGAGTCAGACTCTCTGTCTAAACTCGGATTTGCTCTCCCTGATGTCCAGGATCAAAGCCTGGGATCAAATGGGCCTCTGCATCCTCTTGGCTTTGGAAGAGAGCACTGGAAAAAGAGGAATTTCCTGGGACATGAGGATAAATAACAATAAATCCCCCAAACCAGAGGGAGCCAAGCCCTGTTCTGAGCGAAGCAGGACAAATATTGAAGGATAAACAGGAATGGGTCACTCCCAGCTGTTCCTGCCCTGGAATGAGCCCTGGGTGTGGTGGGTGTAAACATCCCAGGCACCTCTGGCAGCACCTGGAGGGGCTGAACCGGCACAGGGCCCTGAGGAGGAGCAGCCTGAGGGGATCCTGCTGCTCCTGGGGAGGAGAGGATCATCCAAGAAAGATTCCAAACTATTCCACAACTTCTCTCCAAGTGCCAGTTGTGCTGCTTGGTGCCCAGTTAAGGAGTTGTTAATTTAATTTTAATTTTCATTGAATTTTTGAGTATGTGCAGCTCTCAGATGGTAAAAGGCTTCTGAGTTCAGCGTTTGTCACCCTCAGGCACCATGGGCACCATCCAGGAAGGAATCAGAAGGAATTCCAAGGCTTTTGCCAGGAATATCCTCCTCCTCCATCCCAAAATCCAGCCTGCCCCAGCAGAACTGCCCCTTGCAGCTGGAGGCTGACCCAGGCAGGGAGAGCCTGGAGCGTGTCCTTGGGTGGGAGAAGCTGTAATTCCCAAATCCTGAGGAGAACAGGGCTGCCTGCAGGTGCCAGATCCATCTGGGAATGTTTGCCAGCTCCTTTTGGCACGGGCAGTGTCTCTGCAGCTCCTTCTGCTGAGGAGCCTCCAGTGAGGCATGGACAGATTCCAGATCCAACTGCAGCTCGGGCTCAGCCCCTCCCTTGCTCTCTGAGCTCCATGTCTGCCTCTCTCCCGGGAACTGGGGATCCTGTGCAGGGATTGATGTGGGATTAGAGCCTTTTCCTGGCTGCCAGTTCTGCCCAGGGTCATCTCACACTGCTCTGCTCTCCATGTCCCTGGGAACACTTCCCTCAACACTTCCCTGAACACTTCCCTCAACGCTTCCCTGAACACTTCCCCAAACATTTCCCTCAACACTTCCCTGAACACTTCCCTGAACACTTCCCCAAACACTTCCCTGAACACTTCCCCGAACACTTCCCTGAACACTTCCCCAAACACTTCCCCGAACACTTCACCAAACACTTCCCCAAACACTTTACTGACCTGGCTCCATATAAAAGGAATAAAAATGTGCATCTGGTCTCCCCCTCCACAGCCCCAAAAGCCAAGCAATTCAGGAAACTCCATCTCCAAGGCACTTGTAGAGTTCTGAAGAGTCAAATTCCCACAGCTGCCCCAAAGCCATGAGGAGACTGGAGTTCATTTTGGACACCGACTTGATTTTATTGTTTGAAACGCCAGGGAAATTCAGTCTCAGAAATGTGGGAATTTCTGCTGGTCCTGGACATCACCCTGGACATCATTCCTTGTCCTACCCTCTCCAGCTGTGCCTGTGCCCCTGAGGCCATGGAGCATCCCCTTGATGACCATGGTGGGCACAGGCTTGTGACCCTTTCAGCATCTGGATGGGCTTCGTGAGCCAACCCTGCTGCTCACTTTGGGAGCACGGACAACACGTGCCCCTGCTGGAACAGCCACCCAGCAGCCTGGAGAACATCATTCCCTGGGATGGGAGACGGGATCTGCCCTCAGAGCTGGTACTTCTTCAGCAGCTCGCTCTGCCACTGCCGCTTTTTGTTGGGAAAGGTGACCGGGATCTTGATCCTGCGGAATTCCTCGATGCACTTGCCCAGCTCGGACTGCAGTGCCCGGCTCTCCTCGCTGGTGGCCGTGGTGGTGGCCACGGTGACCTCCACGCCGTTCTCCTTGAGCGCTGCCTGGTCGCTGCCCCGCCGCTGCCCCGCCTGCTTCACCTCCTCCAGCTTCTTCAGGGATTTGGAGAAGTCCAGGGTGTTGGGGCGGGCTGGGGATTCCTCGGGAGCTGCTGGCCACGGCAGGGAGTTGGTGGGACTGGGATCCTTCCCCTCCGACTGGGCAGGGACGGGCTGGGCCGAGGGGGGAGCCAGGACGGGCTCCGGGCCGGGGGTTCCCAGGGCATTCCCGGAGTCAGGCGGGTCCTGCCCCGGCCCGGGGCTCCCCTGCGGCTCCGCAGCCTCCTCCAGGGCTGGGAGGGAAAGCAGAGCGTGAGCAGAGGGAGAAGGGACAGAGGGAGTGAGGTGAGGGAGATGAGGGAGGTGAGGGAGATGAGGAAGCTGAGGGAGATGAGAGACCTGCTAGGAATTCTTTTAAAAATACACCTGGTGGCAGAGATACAAAACAAGGAATGAATTATTCCTATTTCAAATCCTCCACCCTACACCTTGTCCCCTGCACAGAAGTAGAAAATGTCAAGGGGGATTTTCTTTTTCCTTCAAAACTTTTGTAAGGACAGAGTTGGATTTTTTTCTCCCTTTTCCTTCCTCTTCTTTTTCTCCCATTTTGACATTTGCTGAGCAGCTCCAGCTCTGCAGTTGCTGGCGGTGGGAAGCAGGAATGTCATCCATCAGTGAGCAGAACCCCTGAAGGTTGGATTTGCTTTGGCAAATCTCTATGGGAAGTTACAGGGATGAATCTTTGCCCCCAATTCTTTGAGTGATGGGATGAAGCCTTGAAGCTGCTTTAATCATCTTATCTGTGAAGCTGGGAGCTGCTTTTGGGAAACGTGGAGCTGAGGCTGGGGAATTTAAGCACCCAAATTCCCAGGAAGAGCCTCCATTCGAGCTGGGGAATGAATTCAAATCCTTCAGTTCCTCTCCAGGATCTCAGCTCCTGGAGCATCCAGTGACTGTGCCTGCTTCAGAATAACATTTATTTTTGCAAAGTTTTCAATTTACATCCCATTATTCCCATCTGAGGCACAGAGAACTGTTCAGGTCACCAGGCTGAGAGCAAACCCAGGTTTCCAGGGAATGGCTCCTGGATACTCCTCATATCCCATCCTGATGTCCTTTGGGTGGTGTGGCAGGGCTGGTGCCAGGTTACAAACCAACATCCCTAAAATTTCCTGCTCTTAATCTCAGAATCATGGAATGGTTTGGGTTGGAAGAGACCTTAAATCCCATTCACTCCACCCCTGCCATGGCAGGGACACCTCCCACTGTCCCAGGCTGCTCCAAGCCCCAATGTCCAACCCGGCCTTGGGCACTGCCAGGGATCCAGGGGCAGCCACAGCTGCTCTGGGCACCCTGTGCCAGGGCCTGCCCACCCTGCCAGGGAACAATTCCTGCCCAATATCCCATCCATCCCTGCCCTCTGGCAGTGGGAAGCCATTCCCTGTGTCCTGTCCCTCCATCCCTGTCCCCAGTCCCTCTCCAGCTCTCCTGGAGCCCTTTAGGCCCTGGCAGGGGCTCTGAGCTCTCCCTGAGCCTTCTCCTCTCCAGTCAGCACCCTCAGCTCTCCCGGAGCCTTCTCCTCTCCAGGTGAGCACCCCCAGCTCTCCTGGAGCCTTCTCCTCTCCAGGTGAGCACCCCCAGCTCTCCCTGAGCCTTCTCCTCTCCAGGTGAGCACCCTCAGCTCTCCCTGAGCCTTCTCCTCTCCAGGTGAGCACCCCCAGCTCTCCCAGCCTGGCCCCAGAGGGGCTCCAGCCCTGGAGCAGCTCCGAGGCCTCCTCTTTCCTGCAGCTTTGGACAAACATCCTGTTTTTTTCCCTCAGGTTTCTCTTTCCTCACATTCTGAGCTCCTGACTGGCATTAAGGGGGTGTCACCCCTCGGGTGATCCCAGGACACCCCACAGTCCCGAGTGTCCCTCCCAGCTGCTGTGCTGGGTAAAGGGCTCAGCCCGGCTGATTTTTCTGATCCTTTCTCCCAGAGATTTTCCTTCCCCGGTGCCACTTGTGCTTTAGAGCTCCAATTAAAGGCAGCAGCGACACTTCCGAGCAGCCCCGCGGCGGCGCTGGGATCCCGCTGGGGGCAATTACCGGCTCCTGCCGGGGGCTTGGTGGGAAGCATCCACTGTCCCCACCCTGCGGCTCCGGGACACGGCTTTGTTATTCCAGAGGCTGTGACAGGCACAGCAGCTCGGGCCCAAGCTCACAGCTCTGGATTTGCTGCTCTCCGTCGTTGCTTCCATCCCCAGGGATGTTGGGAGGTCCCAGCATGGATGAGGGGAATCATTCCTGGGTGATCCCGAGTGAGGGATCTGCAGCTCACACTCCATGGGCTCCAGGATTTCCCTTCCCTTCCCACCACTGGTTGCAGAGACCCAGCTTCTCCCAAAATAACCAGGGAGGGATTTTTTTTGTGAGCTCCTGGAGTGACTGGACAAGGGGGAATGGCTGCCCGCTGACCAAGAAGGGACTAGATGGGATATTGGGCAGGAATTCCTCCCTGGCACAGGTTTCTAGAGCAGCTGTGGCTGCCCCTGGATCCCTGGCAGTGCCCAAGTCCAGGCTGGAAGGGGCTTGGAGCACCCTGGGACAGTGGAAGGTGTCCCTGCCATGGCAGGGGTGACACTGGATGGGCTTCAAGGTCCTTCCAACCCAGACCATTCCATGATTCTCTTCCATGGCTTTATTTCTGCATCTCTTCTCCCTCTGGTGTTTCAATGGGAAAACCAGGACCTCACATGGCTTGGGGTGTACCAGGAATGTCTCTGTTCCTTTACAAGCTTCTGAAAATTCCTTCCAGCCTCTTAAATTTGGGTGATGTGGGGCAAAAAAAAAGATGGATAAAAGTTTTCAAAAGAGCTGGAAGAGCACATTGGGTTTGGGAAGTGTGGGCAGGAGGTATCCTGGGTGCATCCAGAACATCCCCAGGATGCACAGGGTGTATCCTCAACATCCCACTGCCCAGTCCAAACCAGCTGCTCCCGTGCCATCCACTGGATCCTGTCAATCTCAGGACCTGACTCTGCATGAATTGTTCTGTTTCATGGAATTAATCCAGCTGGGAACAGCACTGGGAGCTTCCCTTGTGTGCTCTGGCACCCAGGCCCTGTCACAGGGCCCTGGCAGTGCCAGTGATCCCAGCTGGATCCCCAGGGAATCCTGAGCCCTTGGCAGGAGGCACCAAGCTCAGGTGCAGAGGGTTGTTGGAGCCCCAAACTCATGACACAGATGACAGAAAACCCAGCCTGACTCTCCCTGGATTCTCCTTTTCTAATCCATTCCTGCTGTTGGAAAAGCTCAACAATAAACTGGGAAAAAAAAAAAATTCCAAACAGCAAAATGTTCCTCTTGAAAGGCCTTGGAGCCCTGGGAAGGTAATCCAGGTTTTCCTCTGTCATACAGGAGGAGGCAAGGTGGGAACAGGGATTTCAGGGATTTTCCTGAGGGATGAGGTTCCTTGAGGGAAGGTGCAGCTCCCCGAGGTGGGGGAAAGCTGGACACTGGTACCTGCTGGTGCTGGTTCCATGGATTGTCCACTCCCTGGAGTGTCCCCTGGTGGGCAGGAGCTCTGTTGTCCTGTTCCTCCCAGGTTCTCTGTGAGGAAAAGATTGGGAATTGCATCAGTTACGGAGAGGTGCTCACAAACATCACCCTGTGGGCATGGAGCTCACAATTCCATCTTTTATAGGAATGATGGAGTCCTGGAATGATTTGGGTTGGGAGAGACCTTAAAGCTCATCCAATTCCCCCCCAGCACCTTCCACTGTCCCAGGCTGCTCCAAACCCCCTCCAGCCTGGCCTTGGACACTTCCAGGGATCCAGGGGCAGCCACAGCTGCTCTGGGAATGTGTGCCAGGTTTATTAGGATGTTCGACTTTGCAGGATCTCAGTCCATGTAGGCACAATGTGATTGCAGGAAATGCCCTGGAGATCCTGCATCTAAATTAAATCAGTGCTTGCTGAGTGCTTGTGGATATCCACAAGCTGCAGGAATGGCTGGAATGTGGGAATGCCTCCAGCCTGGGATCTGTGGCTGCATTGCCTCATCCCTGGGAGGATCTGAGGCCAGGCTGGATATCGGGGCTTGGAGCGGCCTGGGATAGTGGAAGGTGGCCCTGCCCATGGCAGGGGGGATTAAGTGACCTTGAAAGTCCCTTCCGACCCAAACCAGTCTGGGATTCTATTCCATGACTCCTGAGCATGGGATGCTGCGCGGTTCCGACCATTTCAGCCTTTAAACCCGCCTGTCTGTCAGGACTGACAGACGGAGACCTAACCCCCGCCACCTTTTGTCATCCAGGACTTCAATCCCTTGGAGCTGGAACAAACCCGTCCAAGGTTTTTGTGCCTTTAATTCCCGGCCGGATCCCGCTGGGATCTAAATCAGCCCTCGCCACCCCCCCCACCCCGAGCGAGCCGATATCCATCAGCACCTAATTACTGCTCCCGAATCATCCCAGGGCGCCTTTCATCTCCAATTCCTCCCCATTTGCCTGTTTTCCTGCCCTCCCTGGAGCTGGCAGGGCCCGTGCCCAAGAGCTGAGTGAGGGGAGCAGTGTTTGGGGCCGGAATTTTGGCTGCCTTCATCACAGCTGATTCCTGCAATTCAGCCCATCCCCTGTGCAGCTGTTCTTTCCAAAACATTCCCTTTTTTGTTTTTTTTGGGGAGCTCTGCTGTCAGTTTTAGGCTGTTTCCTGCGGATCTGTGCAGTCCAAGTATTTTTCCTGCTTATTTTTATTCATATATATATAAAATACACACGTTTAGCAGTGGATATTCCCTGTCACTGATTAATTTAACATCTGCTCTAATCTGCCCGGTTCTGGCAATCCCAGGAAAACAGGGAAAAGAACAACAAATCCCATCTCCAAAGGTCTCCCAATCCCCTCTCCAAAGGTCTCCCAAATTCCTCCTCCAAAGGTCTCCCAATCCCCCCTCCAAAGGTCTCCCAATCCCCTCTCTAAGGTGTCCCAACTCTCGCTGCCTTCTCTCCACGGGCAGAAGTTTTGTTTTCCCAGAGCTGGGATGCTGCAGCTCCTTGCCAAGTCCTTTGGGATAGCACGCATGGGATCAGCGGGAGGAGCTGTGGGCTGTCCCTGGAAGTGCAGCCAGCTGAGGGGCACTGATGGGCAGCAGCTGTCCCACACCACGGCTTCGCGTGACCACTCGATTCCCTCTCTCTTTTCCAGAGCAGCCACTCCAGCTTTGTGGCGGGGATGGGAATTATGACGGATTCAGACACCAGAGGTCAAATTCCGGTGCCGGCGCAGAGCCCTCGGATGACGGGAGCCAACGGGGCCATCCTGCTTTACATCAGCAAAACATCTGGCTGGGCTGGAGGGCTTGGGACCACATGGAGCAAAAGCAGCTTTCCCTCCGTGCCAAGCCGATCCTTTTGGATAACCCTTTATTCCCCAAAAAGTTTTTCCAGGCCTGGCACAGCTGCCCAGGGCAGGGGTGGAGTCCCCATTCCCGGAGGGATTTAAAGTCCCTGGGGATGTGGCGTTTGGGGACATGGGGTAATGCCACACTTGGGAATAGCTGGGCTATGGTCTTCGGGGTCTTTTCCCACGTAAATAATTCCATGATTCTAAGACATGCCCATTTACTGGGATTAGTGATCCATAGTGTGGATGGCAAAGCTTGGCCAAGGATTCTTCCTAGAGGAGCAGCTCCTGGTGAGCCTGAGCTGCATCCAACCTGGAAGAGCTGGTTCCCACCTGGACGTGCTGGTTCCTACCTGGAAATGCTGGTTCCCACCTGGAAGTGCTGGTTCCCACCTGGAAGTGCTGGTTCCCACCTGGAAGTGCTGGTTCTCACCTGGAAGTGCTGGTTCTCACCTGGAAGTGCTGGTTCCCATCTGGAAGTGCTGGTTCCCACCTGGAAGTGCTGGTTCTCACCTGGAAGTGCTTCCGCTGTGTCTCCTTTGAGGTCCAGGATGGGCTCGGAAGAGGACATGGGTTTTTTGGAGCTCTGCTCCGGTTCTGAAGGCTCAGGAATGGGAAGGCTGAGCCAGGAGCTTCCTAAAAATCAACACCCAAAGGAGAAACTCTTAGAAGGGAAATGATGCAGAGGAAATGTGGGAAGAGTGATGGATGGGAGTAGAATCCAAAGCACCTCCCAGAGCACTACACTGAGTTCCCAGGGCGAGGAATGATCAGGAAAACTCTCAGTGCCTCCCAAACCCTTCTTGGGGTGATCCTTGAGCGTTGGGCAGTGCGTGTAACCACATCCCATATTTCCCACCAGGAACTGCTGTTCCTCATGCTTTGGTCCTGCTCTCCTGCCTTTTTCCTCAACCTTTCCATCCCTGGCTTTCCATATATTGCCTCACTGACATGGATTTACAAACAGGGAGGAATACAAAGGGTTTATCCTACACTAGGAGCAGTGCTTCAGTTTTCCATCGTTTTCTTTCCTGACATTTCCACGCAGACATTTCCATTTGCCCCACAGCTGGGATGAGCCTTTGGGTCCAGCTGCAGTTCCTGCCCCATCCAGGGGATTTTCCTCTCCGTGACTGAGCGTCGGAGCAGGATCATCCCGTTGGCACAGAGAGCAGTAAATCCCATGAGTGCTCCAGTGCCACAGCTCGTCCCACCAGGCGGACAGGGAATCATGGAATCATCACCCAGAAAGGTCACCCAGGACACTTCCACTGTCCCAGGGTGATCCAAGCCCCATCCAGCCTGGCCTTGGACACTGCCAGGGATCCAGGGGCAGCCACAGCTGCTCTGGGCACCCTGTGCCAAGGCCTGCCCACCCTGCCAGCCAGGAATTCCTTCCCAATATCCCATCTAACCCTGCTCTTCCAGAGGAGGGTGAAGACTTTCACCAAGACCACCCTGATTTGGGATAAAACCAATCCTGCTCCACCCAGCCATGGGAAGCAGGGGGTGGAATTGGGTGCTCCAGCTCCCAGAAGCCCCACAGCTGAGCAGGATTCTGTGTTCAGTGACCAGGATGGCAGGAATCTGCCCAGAGACAGCCTACACAGGCTGTACATCCATGATCCATTATGATCCAGAAGAAGGTGCAGCCTCCATGAGATGGCAGCAGGATGCCAGCATGCCCTGTGCCCACGGCCTCCCTCATTAATTGTGGCTCCTGAGACAATTCCTGACCCTTCCCAGGCTCTAACCAGGGCCTCCTGCTTCCCGGGATCACCAACCTCATGCAGAGGCTCTGTGGTCACCACCAGTGCAGCTGGAAAAGTTCCATTCCTAATTCCCATTAATATCCCAGAGCGCCTGGTTTTGCACCCAGTTAAGTCCCGAAGCCCTGGAGGAGGGAATCTGAGCTGAATTCCATTCCAGGAGGGCATTCCAAAGCCTTTTGGGCAGAACAACATCCAGACAGAGCACGGGAACCTGGCTTGGGATGGAATTCCTGGCACACAAGTGAAAGGGGAAAGATTTTCTGTGGAGTAAGAACAACCTGAGGGTCCCCCATTTCACTGGCACAGCTGAGCTTCTCCAGGTATTCCCAAATATTCCAGCAGAGCTCCAGGCTGCTGGATTCCCAATTCCACGTGCTGACCTGCAGCCGGTGCTTATTAAAGGTTTAAAGGCAAAGCTGTCAGTGCTGCTCTGGGGATGGACTTTTCCTCTTATAGCTCTATCCCTCTAATTCTAATAGGATTGGGAAGAGGAGGCGGAGGCTGGAGCAGTGCCAGGAGCCAAGGGAGGGTTTGTTCCTTCCAGAGGCTTAGCACACCTTGGCAGAGCTTTCCGGAAGTTTGTTCCTCTTCCAGCACTTCCCGTCGGCTCTCTGGAATTTTGGGTTAATCCCTGGGACAGTGGGAGCAGAGGAGCTGCTCTGTCCTGGTTTTCCCTCATCCCAAGAGTAACAAAGCACTCTCCACGTGCTCTGCTCTACCGGAAAAACGGCATTAATCCCATTTCATTTCAAATTTCAGAAGGGCACTTGCTTCTTCCCAGGGTTTGGGAAGATTTCAAAGGCACCACTGGGAGGTGTTGGCCCAATTCCCCTTCCAGCCTCAAAGCCGTGCTGTCCAACAAACCCAGTGGCTTTGGGGATATTCCATGGCTGTGGTGAAGGGATGGAAGCCACCGAGGAGCCACCAAGTGCTGGGACACTTGAGAATCACAGGCACTGCTGGAACTCAAGTGCTTGGGATTCTTCCTTCACCCACTCCCAGGTTTTTCCCAAGACATTCTTTTGCATGGATTTACCTGGAAGGCTGCAGTGCCTGGAGAGCTGCCTGGAGAGTTGGCCTCGTACAGTGGGACCTAGGAACAAAGGAGAGGGTTTGGATCTGGATCCATGCTCCAGGATCATGGAATTCTGATGACCTCCCTCCACGCCTGTGCACCCATGTGTGGGTCTGAATCCTGCTCTAAAATCATGGAATTCTGGTGTTCCACATCTGGAGAGGGATGGAAGGAAAACGAACACTGTGGAAAAATCATTCCCTGGGATTTTCCCCTTGGACGTGCCACGAGCCCAGCCAGGTTTTATGGTGCTTTTGCAAAATATCTGGGCTCCTCCCAACATTTCCTGCCTTTTGGCAGTCAGGACTAACCTGACTCCCCCAATCCATGGAAAAGTTCTCCAGCTCAACCCCATCCCAATTTCAGCAAGAGATGCCCCTGCACCAGTGAAAACCGGGAATTGTTGGAAAGGGAATTTTGATCCAGGATGTCCAGCAGAATCAGGGACAAAGCAATGTCCTGGTGCATCCCCTTCCCCAGGACTTGGGATCAGATCAAGCCTGGGCATCACAACAGCCCGAGTTTTTTTCCACTAGAAAAGCCAAGGAGCCACCCTTGTTCTCCTTGGAAGCCTGAGGAATATTCCCTGCTCTCCATCCTGGAAAGCCTCAGCTGTAAAATGGGATCAACAACCCGTTTTCTGCTTGCAGGGAAGAAGGGAAAGTCTGCAGTCATTCCCAAAAGCTTTATTAATTCCACGCCTTTTGCTAGAAGCCAAGGGGGCTGGAATGAGGCAACTCTGCTTGGTTGGAGCTGGTTGCTGATGGAGTTTTCCCTGGAAGCCCATTAACACAACGTGGAGAGGGAGGTGAAAATTACCCTTAATCCTGAAATATTGTTGGGAAGGGGGAAATCGGCATGTTCCATTTGGGAGCTGCAGGAATAAACACATTTTTTAACAAAAAAAGGGATGTTTTTTCACTGTTTCCTGCTCTTCCTGAGAAATTTGCACCTGGTTCTAATTAACCCTAAAGCTTCATTAATGATCAAATTGGCATCAGTCATAATTAATCCCAAATGTGCATTTTCTCGTGGAATAAATGGTTTACCTGAACACATTTGCAAATTCCATTTAGGAATTGTGGCTGTGTATTAATTAAATTGAAATCATAATTAAAAGCAGAATTAGAACCCTTCTAACAAACATGAAAAAAAAAATCCCCTGGTTTTATGTTCAGTCCACAAATTCGTGGATAATGGAGAGCAGTTATTCCATTTTCCTGAGGGCTTTTGGATAAAGGCCATCCAAGAGGCTTTTAAGGAAACTCTGGAGCCAAGAGAGGATTGTTGAACTTCCAGCATGGATTAAAAGCTTATTAAGGGAGAGAAAAGGAGGGATGGAATCAAGAGTTCGTTCCCAACATATAAATAATGGAATAATAGGACGTTCCCAAGAGGCCACCTCGGGATGAAGGGCTTTTATTATCCAGGAAAGGGGGAAAGGGGAAACAGCCAAGAGGAAAAGGGAGGAAATGCAATAATGGGGGAGTGGAGGTGGGTGGGGAAGGACCTTGGGATCAGCTGTGATGGAGAATGTTCCACTGGGATGGATGGAATGACAAACAGGACACAGGAATGTGCCTTGGGAATGTCCCCTGGATGTTTCATAAAGCTTGGTGGGATTTCAGTCAACTTCAGAGAGTCAGGAGAGAGCTGGGAATGTTCACCTGGGGAAGGGAAGGATCCAGGGAGAGCAGGGGCAAGGCCAGGAGGGGCTTTATCCTTGTTTTTTGGGGGAAGATTTAATCAGAAAATTGCAGCACTCCGGGCTTTAATGTTGGAGCTAAATCCCTTTAAATCAGTGGCACCGAGATCCTGTTATTTAAATAATGGCTTGGGATTTTTGTTTGATTTGATTTTGGTCGTCAGAGTAAAAAGAGAAAAAAGAAAGCCCACAAACAAAATAAACCAACTGCAAACAACTTCCCTGGATCAGCACGGAAGAGCCGCTCTGAGCACACCCGAGATGCTCCGGCTGCTCCCAGCCCCCTCCAGAGCTTTCATCCAAAATCCAGTGAATTATCTGGGAGTACACGGAGCTGCTGATCTCATGTGGGAAGTCCACGAGCATGGGAGGTCGCAGTGACCACTCCGAGCCTCAGATGTTGGGTACTGGGAAGGAATTCCTGGCTGGGAGGGCGGGGAGGTGCTGGGATAGAATTCCCAGGGAAGCTGCGGCTGCCCCTGGATCCCTGGCAGTGTCCAAGGCCAGGTGTGGCGGGGCTTGGAGCAGCCTGGGACGGCGGGAGGTGTCCCTGCCCGGGGCAGGGGTGGAATGGGATGGGCTTTAAGGTCTCTCCCAGTCCAAACCATTCCATAATTCCCGGCCGGGCTGCTGCTGCGGCGGGAACACGAGCAGGGCAGGCGGGATCAGCCCCAGCTGAAGGGGCAGATCCCGGGGTGGGAAGGAGCGGATGCTCCTCCGGACACCAGCCCCTCTGGGATACCCGCCAGCAAACCTGGGAACGAGCCTGGAAACAAGCCCGGGAACACACCTGGGGACGCGGAGAGGATTCCTGGCTCCGGCCAAGGCTCGGCGTGACAGCAGCCAGGACAGTTTGTCCTTCATCTCCGTGACACTGCTGGATGGCCTCAGCTCCAGCAGGGGAGGGAGGGAGGGGAACCGCTCACGGAGGAGATGGATCCCTGGTGCCACGACCTCATTCCTCATCCAAATACAAATTAATCCCATTGGAAGGAAGCAGCTGCGCTTTCCAGGGGCTGCGCTGTGCTGGGGGTGGGGGGATTAAAACCACTCCGAAATTTCAGGAACTGGGAGGAGTCTTTGGCATCAGCACCTTATCGCAACCCCGCAGTGCCCGCTCCTGCTCAGCTTTCCAGCCTGCTGGAAGTGCTTTCCTGGCCCCTTTTGCTGAGTTCAGGAAGACTGGGAATCCTTCCAAACCAGGACCTGGGGATTTCAATTCCCCTGGAGCCAAATTCCAGTTAAAATGCTGCGGCGTGGAGTTAATAGGGCTTTTTGGTGTTCCCCTGGGGGTTGTGTTAAATCCCCTCCAGGCACACAAAGGACAATAATAATTTGGGAATCAAATGGAAAACATTGGAGGTTTGGAGCCGCTCCACTGAAGCGACTGAAGGCGGGCGGGACAATCCCAGGGACAGCGATGAGGAGCGGGGAAAGCAGCTGAGGATTTAAAGGATGCAAGTGCTGCAGGCAAAATCCAGAGTCCCAAATGTCAGGGAGGCTCTGCCTGCTCCACAATCCCTGCTGGGATCTCTCGGAGTGACGGGAAGGCCGTGGCAGCTCCTGCCTGCGGTGGGGACTGCGGGAGCAGCCGGGATCCCCCTCCCCGGACAAGGGGATTTTCAGGGTGCCAGGTTTGCTGCTGCACCCCCTACACCCCAGGGGGATCCCGTGGGAGCCGAGGCATCCCGGGATCCAGGGAAAAAGCTCTTTCCTGGGGAGCCCTTGAGGTCCGCGGCGGCGGAGAGGGGCAGGGGAAGCTTTGGTGGAGGGAGGTTGCGAAACGCTTTTCCTGTTTACGCCTCTCTTTTCTCAGTTAAATGCAGACTCTGCTCCTGAAATGTCACTTTTACCCTGTCCCTGTCCCCCGTCATCCCATCCCTTCACCCTCCAACCCTCCCCTCCGCACACATCCCGGCTCAGGATCCCCGCAGCTGGAAAAGGCCGTTCCCCCGGCTCCTCAATGGCATTTAATCCCTGGAGCTGATTAAAACGGTCCATTAACAGCAAATTAGGGACTAATGGGAATAATGGCTGTGCTCAGGGAGTAATTCCGGGGAGAGGGGACCAGAGGAGCTCTAATCCCTTGTTCTGCCTGGGAGGGGAAGGGTTTGGGTTTATGCTGGGTTTTTTTGGCTGGAAGTCTCAGCTCTAAGGAGGTGATCCCTATGTGAGGCCAAGCAGTGAAACTCGGCGGGGTTTTATTTATCCTGCCTGGTTTAAAACAGCTGCGGTGAGAGGGGAAGTGTTGGATGGGGCTTGGAAAAACCTGGGAGGGTGGAGGGGGTCCCTGCCCAGGGAACCGGATGAGCTCTAAGGTCCTTTCCACCCAAACCATTCCACGGTTTTCGAGCAATATTCCATGGCTCTCTCAGTGTCTGGGGTTCCAGATGTGGGCAGGCTGTGTTTCACCAGAGCAAGGATTTCCCCACACCCCAGAGCTGAGGGAACTCCTGGAATATCCTTTCCATTGCTCCCAGGAGAGCTCTGCTCTCCAGAACATCCCAGTAAGGACCTCAAAGGACCCCTCTCCTCACGCTGTGGCTGGGGAAACTGAGGCAGGGCAAGCTGGGTGAGGTAAGCCCCACTTTGGGGTTGTTTTGTTGTCCCTTTTGGTTCTCCAGGTCCCCAAAGCTTCCCTGGCTCTGTGCACTCCTCATCTGATCCCAAAAAACACTCCCTATTCGGCCAATCCCACAGCACAAGGCTGGGCTAAGGAAAACTTGATTTTTTTTTGCTTTTTTTCCCAGTTTCCTTTATTTATTCTTTTCATCTTTGAGCCTTAAACATTTGAGCTTTGTTTGGGTTTTCGGGGCTGGGCCTCTCTTGTCCTGGAAAGGGCCCCAAACTAAAGGCAAACAACCCTGGATCCCTGTAGGGGCCATTCCTGACTGGATGATCCCTGTGGGTCCTTTCCAGTTTGGAATATTCCATGGTTCTGAGTGTATGTGAACTCAAAAGCTGAATTTTGAGGGAAAAATCTGATTTTTCAGGTAGTTTTCTTTGTGAAATGGCCCCAAAATCTGCAGTCCCTCATGTCTGCTCTGGGGGGAAGGGGCTGTTCTTCCCTGGGAGGAGCATTCCAGGGAGATCATGTCCAGGGAACAAGGTGCTCCTCCTCCCTGCTTCCCACAGGGATCCTTGGAATGAGGGGACAGACCATGACAAGGCCAGGCTCTATCTCCCTTCAAAATTCCAGATCATGGAATCCCAGAATCCCAGACTGGTTTGGGTGGGAAGGGACCGTAAATTTATTCCTGACAGGAGTTTTTATGGGTGTGGGGGGTGAAGGAAGGGTTGGTCCTTTAGGGATGCTGTTGGGCTCTGCATCTTGGTGGATTTCTCCTATCAGGATTTTTCCTGGAGAAGGGAAAGAAGGGACAGCAAACATTTGGGATGCAGAGGTTGTGCTTCGACTCCAAAGTGATTTAGGTGGAATCTGGTTCAGGTTATTTGCAGGAACATCTTTCCCTCAGATCCTGCCCAGCTCTCCTGGAGCAGCAGGGTCATAATTCCCAGGCATCCATCACCTGGAATGAAGGAAAAGCTTTTGGACTGCCAGACCTTTGAAGAAAACCACCTGGACATCCCCACGTCCAGCCTGCCCAAGCTCAGCACAAACTGTCAGCGCAGGCTGAACGAGATTTATTTGGCAAATTCTCCAGCGCTCACCGGAATCCAACACAACCAACGGCTTCCAAAAGTTCCAAGAGACCCAAACACTCATCTCCTGCTTCCCACAGCCCTGGGAAGGAGGCCCAGAGGGCTCTCTGTGGTCAGAACACAGCAGCTGCAGCTGCTAAACTGAGCCTAAACCCTTGTTTTGTCAAACTCCTCCCAAACAAAGCATCCAGGCTGCAGTTTCTGCACCAGGAACTGGAAAGTTCCCCCTCTCTCCAGTGGTTTTTTCCTGTGCTGGATGCCCATGTTGTTAAAGGGAGTTTGGGGGGTTTATTTTAAAAATTAATAAGGTTTTGGTCAGGTTGGAGGGAGCTTGGAGCAGCCTGGGATGGTGGAAGTTGTCCCTGTTTCTGGCAGGGAGTGGGACTGGACTGGAGGAGCAAAAAGGTCCTTTCCAAGCCAAACCATTTCCTGGTTATTTGAGAGGGGAAGAGGTTGGTTCCAGCTTCCAGCTGTTTCTCCCCTCTCTGTGCTCCTCCATCACCAAATGCTTTCTATTTCCACATTCCATCAAACCCCTTGGATTTTTGTGGCGTGCTGACCCCGTCTCCCATGGCAAGATGGGATTTCAGGACTGGGAATGGGATTTCTGTGTCCCTCTCTAACCTCTGTAATCCCCACAGGACCCTCCTGGTCCTCTCCCCAGTCCCATGGGATTGAGCTGCTCCATGAGGATGGGGAGAGCTCAGCTTTGGGACTCCTCTGCCACCAAAGGAGCCCCTTGGACAGGGCTGGAGCCAGGCCAAGGACACAAAGTGCTTCCAGATGTTCTCCAGGCTTGGCAGAAGCGCCTGATGGAGACGGATGGGATTTGGCTTTTCCTTAAGCTCAGTTTTTGTGAGGAGCAACTGGCAATTTGTGGGCAGGCAGAGCCAGCCCCAGCTCCTGCTCTGCCTCCCTCCCACCAGGGGTTTTATTTTGGGATGGAGGATTTTCTGGGAATCTCGAAATGAGAGGCTGGGTTATGTTCCCCCTCGGAGGGAAACACCCTTGGGAAGCTGGGAGCTCTTTGTGGAAACATTCCTTGGTGTGTGCTGAGCTCTGCAGTGGGAGCAGACGCCTTCCCGAGGGATCCACAGGGGATCTGCTGCCTGGACACCCCTTGGGACATCATTCCCTTAAAACCCATCCCAAAGCCCAGCCCAGCTCTCGCTCCCAGCAGGATGAGAAAAGCTGCTGAGTGCTCAGTGCAGGGCAGATTAAAATAATCCCAGGGATCCCTCCCGGCCCCCGTTTTCCTGGACAACGTGGATAATCCCCCCTGCTCCAGGTGTGCTCTGCCCACGTGCCCGCCCTCGGGGTGCCTGCATTCCCAGGGATGAGCTGGGGCATCCCAAACCTCTCCCCAGCCCTGGAAATGCAGTGGATGGTGAGGATCTGTGGATGGAGCTCCTGGAAAAGGGTGGGATGCTGTCACCAGCACCTCCAGCAGCACCTGGAGCTTGGCTTAACCTGGTTTGTGCTGGCAGAAAGCTGAGCAGCAGGGTCCTGTCCTCTTGGGGGGAAGGAAAAACCACCTCCAAGTCCAAATCCAGCAGAGAAGGAGCTGGACAAGGCTGGATTTTCCCTAGGAACAGCCTGGGAGTGGGAGATGCTCAGCGGGGAGGACAAGGATGGAACAAGCAGAGCAGGTCTGGGTGATTTGGACAAGCCCAAGGGATGGCCCAGCAGGAGCTTGAGGTCTGGGAATCACAGAAATATGGGAATATTCCCAGGAAAATCAGGCAACATCAGGGAATTGGTTCTCCACTGTCTCTCTGAGGCCCTGAGAGCTCCCAGCTCATTCTCTGCCTGGTTCTTCCCAGCTTGCCAGGATTGTTCAGAGGAGGAGACCTCACTGAGATGCTTTTCCATGCCACCACTTCCCAGCCAATTTGATCCATTTGATCCAAGGTCTTTCCTGGGGATCAAATAAGCCAGGTTCTCCTCCCAGCCATGACAAGGACACTTTTCCTGTAAATAAATATATGCAAGGAAAAGAAACAACCCCAAATCAGGTGTATTTTTGTGGAGAAGGATCTTAGCAAAAGGATTTTTCCATGGAGTCTCAGTTTCCAGGAAAACCATCGGGCTCTGAAAGGATTCAGGAATAACCCCTGCTCGTGTTTCCTGTGGGGGATTGGGTTGAGCAGCCCCAATCCCAGAACCTGCCACATCAAAACCCCCGGAATGGTGACTCTGCCATTCTGGTTTCTCCCTCAGGCAAAAATTCCTCTTCCCGGGAGATCAATTTTTCAGCCCAGTTCCAGCGGGGAAAAACATCAAAACAGCCCCATTTCCCACAAGGCAGCAATTCTTTTCCCAATCCTACTTAGGAAAATCTTCAGTTCAAAAAAATAAAGCAAATATGGAATGCAGGTCCCCTCCCCCTTTATTTAAAGGTTTTCTTTGTGTGCACACAGAACTCAAGTTCCTTTTTCTTGTCTTTTCTTAAGCCGGTTGTCATTTCCTCTTCCAGAGGTTGTTGGAATGAGGAACAGGACCATGAAAAATGTCAAAATACCATTTTTGCCTTCCCCTTCTTCAGGAGAGAGGGAGAACCTGGTTTGAAACTTCTGCTGGCCCCAAAGCCCTCCCTCCTCTCCAGGAAGCGGCTGCAAACCTTCTTCCCACATGAACCCCAAGCAGGAATGGCCCTTTGGATGCTGTCCAGCCAGGGAGGAGATCCTGCAGCTCCTGCTCCAGGAGCTCCACAGGGGCTGGAGTGGGTGCTGGGAGCAGGGAAGGGTGGTGGAGGAGCAGGGATTAAATGTGGGAACGGGGATGGAGGGTGGATGTCATGGATGGGTAGTGGATGCCAGGGATGAGTGGCAGAGCACCAGGGCACAGGCAGCAGACAGGGACATCAGGGTCACCTCCCCTGCAGGCTGAGGCCATGTGCCAGAGCTGGGGCTGGGCATCACCCAGGGCTGGGCTTGGGGGTGTGGTGCCCTGGGATCCTGAGCAGCAGGGACAGGAGGGGCAGAGCAGGCCACAGAGACTCTGATAACTTTGTGTTCCTTTCTTCCTTCTCCTCTTGGAACCCCCTCACGGAACCTC